>OMLP01006428.1:22499-46997 GCA_900302685.1 Spondyliosoma cantharus | reverse complement strand
TAAGAACTTTCAGCGAACGTTAGCATCCAGCCACATCCGAGCTGACGTTCCTGTTAACACTGTGTTAGAGTGACTTATTTCTTTAAGCCTGGAAATGAAACACGCTGGATGTAATCAAACAGTAACATCAGCCAGGAAGTGGCTGAATGCTAACGTCAGCTAACGGGTTAGCAAATATGTTGTCTTACCTTAAAATCTGATTTAATATGAGACTTCTGCCGTCCAATAACTTTCCAGTCGCTGATCAAGTGATTAAATGACAAGAATTTGTCAGATTTGCTGTTTATACCATTAGCACGACCTGAAAGTCACCGTGGGAATAAGCTCAGCTGTCTTTTCAGGTGCTGATCAATAAGAAAGAGGTGCAACGACAAGAATTTGTCAGATTACGTACGTTTATATGACTTCCAGCCTGGAACACAGCCTCGAGCGTGATGTCAGAGGAAAATGGCCGCCGTGTGAATATGGGCGACATTTCATTATACATTTCAAATATTTGCTCACTAATTCAACATCTCCTCAACGTGATATGAAGAATTTGATTTGTAATCAATCTGCTAAAATCACATTTTTATACTCTCTTTTTTTTGTTGTTTTTTTTAGCGATCCTGTGAAGCAACATCCGAGTCTGTTTGCTCGGCCTGGCAGGACGCGCTGTTATTGTTCCGACCACATTACAGTGATGTGCCACGGGACAGGAAGAGGTGCTGCGAGGGAAGGTACACGCGGCCTGTTAACCTCGTCTCGTAAACCGGCCAAGAAGTTCCACAACATCTCACTTAACTTAATTCAAGTAATCACATTTAGGAGCAAAGGTCTGGTCTATATTAGTCGAGCCTCCCCAGCGTCAGTGTTCGGAGTCCCGTCCAGAAAGCCTCTTTTGATTTAATCCTGTGTTTGTCGTGCGCTATTGTCTGGGGCACATGCAATCAGTGACTGAACGGATTAGCTGCCGAGTGCAAAAACAAACAACAAATTTGAGTTCCAGGTACCCGAAGGAGAGGAGGAGGGAGGGGGGGGAGCTGGAAATGGATATAATCACATCACAGTCTGGGTTAATGATTTTGGATGAGCATGTGTTTAAGAATTCAAGAAATTAGTCATTAGTTGGATGGGAGCATCTCAGCGTGAGGATGCAGTCTGTGGGGTCAGTCTGGGAGAAAAAAAATAAATAAATAAAAAGATACAGATGTGACTCGCGGAGGCCTTTAAGGGGTCAGAAGGATTTGGGACATGTGGACCGGTCGAGGCTAACCTGAGCTGGCATCATGAGAGGCAGCTTCGCCGCTCGCCCTTGGCCTCTTTCTCTTGCGCCGTAATCACGGAGCCTCTTGAATCTACTCCAAGGCACGCTGCCTGCTCAGAGCCATCTCCAGGGAGCTCTAATCAAAAGCAAAGCTGGAGAGGAGGGAGGTAAGGACTCACCACCCCCACCACCACCCACCAACCCTCCACCCGTCGAAAAACCTCCAGCCACATGGTCTGTATCACGTTATGAGCTCACCAGAGACGAGTCATGACTCCACCGCAGCAGAGCCAGGCCTGACACGTCGTTATTACAGCTCATTGTTCTAAACCAGATCCATGCAGGAGGCGTCCACGCCGCAGCGCGCACACACACACACACACACACACACCAAACAACAGGCTTGTAAATTATTATGAAAATTTATTGGACATAATGGGTATACAAAGATCATGCGTATTTACAGCATATAAAACGTTTTCAAAAGAAAAACAAACAAAAGGAAACAATAACGGCTAATCAAAGGTTTTATACATTGACATAACGCCCCCCGGAAGAAAACAAAAAACAATTAAATCTTGGCATCACGGGAAAGAAGCTCAAACTCTTCATTGTTTGCTTTGAGATCGGAAAAATACAAAAGTGAAACTGCAATAAAAACCACGTAAGGGCCCCCGAATCATCCGACTGCAGTCTAACCTGTGAACATTTCTCTTCACACACACGCACACACTCACACACACACACAGTACACATTCATAGAAAAAAAACATGAGGTAGTCAAAATGGTTAAAAACAAAATACAATCAATGACTAGATATATGGATTTGTGCTCCGGTTACAGCTGTTCCCAGTTCAGCATTAACTTTTGAGGCCGATGGTGAAAATATCGTTTTACTTCAATAACATCGCTCCTTTTGTCTGATACGGCAACATTATTTCATACTGACGACACATTACGGTAACACTTTATAATAACCATCTTTAATAAGTGACACATGTGTGGTTCATTACATTTTAGTTATTAGTTAATGCCTCTTTAAAGGTGCTAACTGTAGATGCTGTTAGCTCGTGAGGTCATTTAACGGCGCAGCTAGCGACGCAGCTAGCTCGGATTATCAGATTTTCTCTGGACTGGGAGCTGCGGGGGGTTTGTTGACGTTGTCTGCTATCGAGCTATCACCTCTCGAGGTACAACGTAGCTAGGGGCTAGCTGGTTAGCATGCTAACTTCAACAGATATCCCTGCAACGCAAAACAAAGACGTCACAACTGTTATTTCTACAGATTCTGTTGATAATCTGAGCTACGTACGGCACTTTTAAGCAATTGTTTATTGTTAATCAATCGTTTATTTTTCATTGTTAGCTAGGGGTTAGGGGTTAGGGTCGTCCACAGTCCGGTGACTGTTAACCAACATTTAATCAACTGTAAATACACCAATTATTAATGACTGTTATTCTAAAGTGTTACCCATATTATCTTTACATACTTCACTGTCATGTGGGGGAAGTGGTGGAGTTTTCCTGGCATGCACCGGGGTCATAGGCAGGGAGGAATGTTCATATTTTGAACAGCAACTTCTTGTGAATTGTATTGTTAGTTTGGAGGGGAAACGAAAAAAAAAAAAAAAAACCCAAATGATCACACATGGGAAGATTAAATCCAGATCATAACTCAAGGCTCAGCCACTTGACGGCATGACTTCAGGGGGGTGGAGGAGACGATTACATTTGGAAGACGGATGAACCGCAGCCGATAAGAGAAACCTCAAAACTGCAGGAATGTCAGAAAGCCCTCATCCCACAGCGGCCGCTGATTATAGGCTGCAGCACATGCGTCCTCCGCTGCTCTGTATACAGCGGGACGCAGTTGTTGCTGTTCGCCGTGACGCCGCTCGATAACAGCACGACATATCACCGCTGCGTATTCACCGTGCAGGAGAGCTTTACTGACGGGAGGTTTTCTGCTGGGTTCTGGCACTGACGCGTCTGGCAACAGGCCCGATCAAACAAACAACGTCTAATGTTGCTCTAAGACCAAGTGGTTCTAATACAACTCGCATAAAAAAGATTTCTCAAGTGTTATTGAAAACAGTTTCCAGAAACAAAATAACATGTCTGGATCCTCTCCACCCTCCACGCTAACTGAAGGCAGGCACGCTTACTGGACATTCCACTCGGGTTTGAACGCGGCCGTCAGCGGTTTCAGTTTTCATTATTTTTATTTTTTTAAAGATGATTTTATTGGGATAAACATTGTTGCTGTGACAACAGACGGACCCTAAACAAGCTGGCGATCTGAGTTTTGCCATTACAGTAACCGAGCATTGAGTTTGTGGGGAATAGACTCGTGTTGAAATGTAGTTTAAAGGAGCAGTTCACCCCAAAAAATAAAACATTCTGTCATTATGTACTCAAACTTCATGATGATGGAAAGTCAGGTGAAGTTCTGGAGTGTCACGGTTAAAACAGCACGGCAGCATTCTCCTAAACTACAGCAAAATAACCGATACAGCTCCTCCGGTGTGATCCAGTAGTTCTATAATTGATTTTAAAAGATATTATTTACACCCTTGACATGCGGTCACGCTCGTGCACGTACACGCCAGGTATGCTAACGCTATCAGCTCAGCAGCTTAAACAAGATAAACATCTCTTCAATTCAATTCGGGATCTTGGGGCTCCTGGAGATTGGGATTATTCTGGATAAAATGTATTGATCCATCTATTTGAATCTATCTACACTAAGTCTCTGATCTACTTCAGTTGTTTAGGAGAATGCTGCAACGCTGTTTCTCTTGGAAGCTCCAGAAAAATGTAGCGTGGACGACAAAACTTCCCCCGACTTTCCATCTGCAGGAGGACGATCAGACAATGACAGAATTATTGTTTTGGGGTAAACTTAACCTATATTATAATATTCATCACTACAGCTTATCTTCGATGATATGAAATGACATATTTAAGATATATTAACTTTGCAAGGTTGTATAATATCTGATTTCTTTGCTTCACATGAAAATATATCAGTGAACATTTTAGATAAAATCTGTGATCAACATAAGATGAACTATAATTACGTTAAACAAAACACAAAGAGTTGTATTCCACGTACAGAAGAAGGTAATGTTTTGTATAATAGCCTTTATATTAAATACTCACAACATGTTTTATGACACATTCTTCTATCAGCCACTGAAATATAAAAGTTTAAAAGCTTAATAAACGTGATGTCAGTGCAGAGGCAAATTTCTTCAGTATAAACTGTTTGAGTTTCATTAACAGACTCAATGTGATTCTTTAAAAAACAAAAAGCTTAAACTGAATAATTTTGAATTTGCAACTATGAGTATTTTTCCTCTTTGAGTGTCATAAAACATGTCACGAGGCGTTTTACATGAATACACCGAACAATTCCCCCACAAACGCGTGTCACGTATGAGCACATCCACAATTCACAGTACTTACACACACATAGAAGACAATAAATTTCTCTCGGTAAATATATTCCAAAATATAATTCTATACACAAATATATATATTTATACTCTGTTCCCTCTGTAAAAAGCTTTATACAAGTTTACATAAGAAGAAAAAAGAAAAAGCTTTGAGATAATATACATTCTGTTTTTCTTGTCATGGTTAGAAATCGTTACAGGGAGACGTCCCTTCTCAATGCAAAGAGCCCAGTTAGTCCCAAACACACAAACACACTCTGATATTAACACATAAAGGGTTAAAGGAAGGCGCTACGGCAAACATTCATATTATTCTGAGGCGGTGGGGTGGTCGTGGTGTTGCAGTTGACAGAAAACATGAAAATATACGTCCATAACAATGAGCTTCAGCTACAGCTTATTTAACACTGTCAGTGCCAAGATTCATACAAAAAGATAAAAAAAAAGAAATTTGTTTGAAATAAACTATGATTCTTATTTCTTTGCTTTTAAAAAATGAGAAATTGAATAAACTTGCACCTCTCACTGGTCAATCTGTCTAATCCAGAAGCCCCAAAACAGATTTTGCACACACTCTGTCTCATAACACTTTTGAGTATTTACAATATTCACAAAAATATACAGGTGTTAAAGAATAGTTTGGCGTTTTGGAAAATCAGGGCTGTACGTTGCGTAGGGAGCTGGAGCCCGGTGGTGATTAGCCTAGCTTAGCATAAACGTCGGAAGCAGGGGGAAAGCTAGCTGGTAAGGAAGGTTAGCTTTGGGCAGAAGCAGGCTAACTGTTGCTTCTAGGCTATTCAACTCCCACCTGGGATGAAAACTGTTGGTGTAAACAACAAGAAAACCTTCCAAGTTAGGAACCTACACGCTCAAAATAGCAAGTTACCCTAACCCTAGCAATGTGAAGCTAAACAAGCTAGCAGCTTTTACCTTTTCTTGTGCAAGGACGAAGCCATTGCCTCCCAAATGTTCAAGAAGAACATGTTTCCCCACCAACTCTAAAAGTTGCAGGAGCACTGTCGCTGCATCTTGGGCTTTGAAAATGTAGAAACGTTAAGAAATATTTGCTTCAAGTCTTCATGCTAAGCTCGGCTATTCACCGCCAGAATCACGCTCCGTACTCGACGCACAGACAAGGCACAGATCTCAATACTCTCATCAAATCTTTTGCATACAAGTAAATAAACACATTTCCCAAAATGTTAAACTATTCCCTCAACAATAACTAGTAAAAGGGAACCCATAATGCCCCTCTGAAGTTGTGTAACGACTGTTTAGAAAACACTGGTAAAATACGTTTTTATCGAGGGAGGGAGTGAAATGAGTACACTGTAAAATGTGGCTTTTTTTTTTTATCAGCGTGTCTTTCACATTTTTCTTTCACATTTTTTGGCGTTTACTCTTCTGTCATTCGATACATTCAATACCTACACTGTCTCTGAAATAGAAATCACCTCTCTCTGTGTCAAGATGACAACTTCCGCTCATACTGCACTTTTGTCCGCATGTTAATAGTGGTTTCTTTGCTCCTCCTGCCGCCCTCAGGGTTGCATGTCGTAAAGTAACGTGTCATAGTCCAGCCATAAACATCTTACTTACTGATACTGACGTCGCTGCAGCTTGATTTCTTTCCTCGCTGTCGAACTTCACCTTCTTGTTACAAAGAGCCTAAATCACACCATTTAAGGTCAAAACAAGAGGCGCCGTTGAAGCAGCATTTTGATTAAAAAGAAATGCCTGGTTTGAGCTCACACTTGTTGTTTCGTAACGTCTTGTACTGGAGGTGAGGCTGCCAAGCTGGGGCTCTATTCTATTACAGACCAATAACACCAGGACAGCATTTTTTATACTGCACACAACCGAAGTGGCACAAAAGGAATTTACACAAGGGCCGAACGTGTTATTGCGTGTTTTCTTCTTCTGTTTTCACAATCTTACTTCCCCCCCACCCCCAAATAAATTCCTTTTATGGAACAAACCGGCCCTCGCGAACCGTCGTGCCCTTCCTGGTGAAGCGGCGGGGCTTTTGGCGTCCAGCTGGGTCGTGTCCTGGGCTACGCTGTGCTGCTGCTGGAGCAGGGCGTGCTCTGCGTGCTGCCGATACTGTGGGCCGCGCTGCTGTTCTCTGAAGCGGGCTGCGACTTCTGGATCGGCTGTGTGCTCGCAGTCTCACCTAGAGCAGGAGAGGGAGTGGAGAGGAAGGGAGGAGGGGAAGCATTGATATAAATGACAGGAATTCAGGGGTAGGCAAGAGCATGAGGAATCGATTTGGGTAGAGCTGCAAATTGCACTCCTCTAGGATGCTGGAACCTCCATTGTTCCTCTGTAAGAAAAATGAACTGTTTAATCTCCGACTATTTACTACGACTGTCACTGCTTGACATAAACCTTCTGCTTCAGTTGAAATAAAATTCTTTATCCCAATGTTTTGTGCACGTCCTTGTGTAGATTTACACATCTTATTCAAGCAGAAGTAGTCCTGGTTTTAGTACATAGCACTTGGCAAAGGAGCAAAGCAATACAATAAAGAACTCTGGACTTCATCCGCATTAACTTTTACCGTATCAATCATAATCTGTCACAGATTCGCAAACTGCTCGGGCCCAAAAACGTTCTCCCCAGACAGCCCAAAAACAACCGGCTCACATCCTATCCGACAGATGACGTTTTGAAAAGAAGAAAAAGAAGAGGATTCCCGATCATGGAGTTCATTTCTTTAGTTATCTGGAATCAATTAGCCTGGATTTAGAAGATAAAGCAGAACAAACAGAAGACAGGGCCTTTTGACTTTAGCTCTAACCAAGACTGGTTTATTGTTCTATGTCTAAATAAGCATTTCATTTTGTGGACTCTCGGGATCCAGCGCTTAAAATGAAGAGGCCAGTGAAAGTTGCTTCATTTGTTTACTGAATATGTCTCTGACAGACAATGAACAGCTTTTGAAATGAAGCCAAGTCTGTGTTTAATTTCAGTCTTTGGCACAATTATTACTGAGGTCTGTTCTTTGGCTGCTTCCTGGCTTTATTCCTCCTAGAAAGGAACAGTCGGGGCACAATAAAATGTTCTGTCTCGGATGAAGATTTTTCTAGGGACAGTTCATTCTGTACTAAAAGTAGTACTCGCACGTATGCACGAGCGCTTGCATATATGGCAGGCATATGTGTCCACAGGCGATCTTGCATCCCGCTCCCTCTTTGAGGCCCCTAAGTTCTGTTAATGTTTACCAGAGCAGAGCTGCCAGGGGTCTTTCCCTCACAGGACCAAGAGCTCCACAAAACAAAGGGGCTCGGATTCACCTCAGCTGTCTGAGGAAATATAAATTCTCAAGTCCAATATTATCTTTCTAGATAGAGAGATAAAGGCTGCTTTTATGTCACAGGAACATACTGCGCATGAAAACTCTGTACGCAGCAGCAGATGTCTGACAACTTGCCTCAGAAGCACAATCTCAGTATTTCCAGGCACAGCCAACGCTCAAAATGTACAATAGCTTCAACACAGTGTCCCAGGATATAATACAGAAAACGTGAAATTGAGTTAAATCCCCAACAATGACTAACAACTGTTTAAAAAGTATCCACAAGTCAAACTTGACTAAAAGTAAAGATATCATGTGATAATCATCCGTACAAATAGTACTTGAGCAAAGGTTCTTAAGTGTTGAAGGTATAAATACAGTATGTATTTTACATATATGTATTGATCGACCAATTATTCAGCAATTTTCCAATAATGGGAATCAGAAAATGGAAATGGACCTTGTCTTAGTTTCGCCTCACAGCATGCTAACATTTGCTAACTAGCTCTAAACACAAAGTACAGCTTGGGCTGATGGGAATGTGTTTGTTCATGTACTTAACAAATCATAGTCTTGACCTGATGATGGTGCTAGATTAAGAGCGAAGTGAACACAAATCTTTTAAAGCTGGACACAAACATTTGTACCAAATGTCATGGCAACCCACCCAACAGCTGTTGTGGAATTTCACTCAAACCCTATAAATGTCAACCTCACGTTGGCACTACAGGAAATCTCAGACGATCACCAAAAAATCATTTATTTTATAATCTAGTAGAATATGTTTGGATTTTCAGTGTGTGAAATTTCTGCTCGTGTGAGTGCTTCAGCCTGTTTTCCAAATTGGTTTAGAATTGTTTCATTTGTATGTTATTTCACAAATTGAGCCGAGGCGGAGAGCAGATCTCTTGGCAGGCGCGACTGCAGCCGCTGGCAGAATGCAGACTTATTATAAGTGCCAAGATAATGAACAAAATGTCAAATAACATAATGTAAGGTGCCTTTTAAAGCATTTACACTTCTAATTGCCTTATAAGGAATCAAACTAAAAAGGGATACAAAACCCCCCCAAATAATGCCAATGAGTGTATGTAACTTTAAAAAAAAAAAAAAAAAAAAAAGGGAAAATGTTTCTTTCTCAAGAGGGCTGGAACATTGTACTCAGACCCTGAGGGGATAGACTCAAATCTGTTTTCATGTTTCATCTCTGTGTACAAGGTTTAAAATACACTCTGAACTGATATTTTTGGTGGTTGTTTTTTGGGGGGATCTACATTCTTGGGGTTTACATGGAACCGCCAATACAGCCATGTAAGGTCATTTCAGCCGAGACAGCTTGACACGCCCCAACTAAGGCCTATTTTAATAACTGGAACATTCGGTTTTATCTCTACGTTTAGAAAGTGTTTCCATAGCTACTATCCTTGCACCTGTTTCTTTATACGTGCTCACTTTTGTCCTCTGGAAGAACCAGTCAGCTACAAGGCATGTGCTTCTTTGTCACTCGAGGAAACCCATAAAGCTTAAATAAAGTGGCTTCCCGAAGAGGAGCCAATACCAATATTGTGTTAAAGATAAGGGCCCTAAAATCTGACAACTGATCTTTTCTTCCACACGAAATCCTGTTCAGTAAACACTCGTGACTTAGCATGACTGGAACTTTAAACATTTTCTAACAGCTCTGACAAGTGGCTGTGTCTTTGCTACATTCACAACAGGATGATTTACTGACAACCATTCAAGACTCTCCAACTGTGAGCTTCTATACCAAACTGTAAACCCAGCGTAAACTTAAACACTCACATTGTTGTATTTTCAGACTTCTAAAAGTCAAACATCCTAGCACCGTTTATGAAAGACGTCCATGGAGGACACATCGGCCGTGGGGCGACAGGTCAACGGCATGGCAGGTCACCATTCGAGCAGTCAGGCCAACGAGAACAGGGCAGCTCTGTGCAACGGTGAACTCAGAGGGCTGCTGGGAGCACATTTCCTCTCAGGGGTCGGCTCGGGTCAGCAGGCTGGGGACGATGGGGAAGGTCTTGGCATCTAATGGACAGATTGTATGTCTTTTCCGGTGAGTGCCGCTCAGACCAAAAGGGGGAATTTCCAACTCGTCTCCAGCCATTGTACTGAGAGTATTCGCTGACCACCCTGCAGCCCCCGAAACATTCAAAGGCAGGAAAGAGAAGAGCTCTTGCTGCTGACCAACAGGATATATTTACAGTCAAGGAGTCAATATGTTATTGTGAACTGGCCTCTGTCAGCAGCAGGATGTTTGGCAATCCCAGCGGCACATTTCTGGCAGTGAGACTCTCGGACATTCCTTTGAATCTTATCTTTTCATTAATGTAGAGAGGTGGGCCGGGGGCCACGGAGCAGCAGGTGAAGGACCTACCTGTGTGTGAGTAGATAAACCAAAGGGCTCCGGTCAACAGGGCCCCGATCACAAAGGCTGCGAACGCGATTCCCACCACTGTCGGAGTGTCCAGCACGTAGTCTACGACGACGTCTACGAAAGAAAACAGAACCCAGCTTATACACGTCGGCAGGTCAAAGGATCAAAAGTGTGAAATATAAAAAAAAAAAATACATAGAACATAATTAAAAAAAACTAACATGACTAAAAACCTAATGAGATTCAAAGGATCGTGTTCAGCACTGTAACTCTCCGACCACAAGGGTGTCCACTTTTATCTCAGGAGGTCATTTTATAACACCTCTGTCACTTTAAATGACCTCTACCAGGAAGGTCATGTTTTCATCAGTGTCCATTTGTTGGCTGGTTGGTTTGTCGGCAGGATTACACAACAACTGAATGGATGAACTTGGAGGGACGATGGCCTTGAATAGACCTCATTAACTTTTGGTGCTGATCCAGATAACAGGGACAGGATCCAGGATTTTGAAAAAAATAAAAAAAACTATAATAAAATAAAAATTAACTTAAAGAAAATATAGGATATTACAGAATAACATTCATAATATTAAGTTACATTTAAAAAATTGTATTGGTTCATCTATAAACACCATCTATTCAGGGTTACATGTTTGTATAAAAGTAACAATATTTAACCATTTATTACCATTTAAATATTCACTACTGAACACTGCATAAAATAGACACACATAAAAGTATAAAGAGAGGCCTGAGATAGTGAGAAATACAACTTACTATTCCCATCGTCAGGACCCGGTGGGGTTTGGGGTTCTGGAAAAAAGAAAGGTTTTGAAGAGATTTTAATGTATGTTGATGATCAGGTATCTTGACGCACAGTATACTCTGAGTTTTAATTATTTAAAAAAAAAAAAACACACACACACAATACATATCCTGAGTCAGCCTGTCGGCCACAGGCCAGAGAATCAGCAGATTGCTGATATTGCCCAGTGTTGATAAGCAATTCTCTGTGGAATGTGATACAGAAACCTGAAGCAGAAAAATGCTGAAAGAGCAGCTTTTCTGTGAGCTGACAGTGTCCTAAAGGATGAACCTACTGACTCCGACCAGTTCTGCTTACTCATTTATTTCGAGCCATCTGGAAGGCTTTCAAAAGTGAACTTAGCTGTAATGATGTCTTAACAAACAATACAAAGGCGCTTGTGTACGGGGCGAACTCAAGAGGCGAGCCTGGTCCATGTCCAAGACTCCGGCACAATGGGTGCTATTCTTGGAAAGAACACCTTTGAGTTATCATCTGGCATAATGGATGATGACAGGTCATCAGAGAGGACTTTAATTTCAGAGGGGACGATGGCCAGAGGACGTCCTCTCTGCCACCCTTCACCCCTATCCCATCGCTCCCGTGTTATCTGTCCCATGTGACTTGTTATGCTAAGAATGCAGAGAGTGGCCGCTAGTGCTTTCAGCTCCGCAAAAACAGAGGAAGAGCGCACTTAACTGACAGTGGTGTGCAATGTTTTCCTGTAAATCTGACTCAGATTCTGTTAAATGTTAAACGTGAAGAAATGTATACGACTGCGTGTCTAACAACGCCCAGAGCTAAAAACTCAATGTACCTTTTCAAATAAAGCCTTGACGTCTGTGGGGACCGATACTCTAAGTTAAACCCATGACTTATGTTTGCAGCTTCAAGCTGTTGCCAAAGTTGGAACAGCTCTGATATCTCTATGAACGTCATTTGTTTATGCAAGTTTGCTCGCTATGGAATGAGAGCGCACCCCCGCCTAATGACTTGTTTACGTTCAACTCTGACCTTTCCTTAAGGAAACCGCCGATGGCCAGTGCCTCTTGACGGCGGTTTGCTCGCACGTTTAGAGCCGACAACAGCTGAACTTCGCGGCTTGTGACCGCACAAGGGCCATTAGCACCACACACAAGTGACGGTATGCTGTGGTTTTATACAAGGAAGCTAAAAAAGAAGAAGGGTCATTACGTCACTGAGTCTTGCTTCGCGGCCAGATTGTCGTGCTTGGTTGTATTGAAGCCTATGGGAGATGCAGAAACACACTCTCAGAAATGTGTTCTATCACTTTCTGGAGGCGTTTCTTCATCAGAAGTCACACGACGTAGATAAGTTAGGTTTTTGTTTGCTCTTCGATGTATCTATCACAGACTCCAACACAGCCGTCACCACATTCAGTGACGTAATGACCATTCCTTTCTTTTAGGTTCCTCGGTTTCATGTAGTTCCACACGGTTCTCATGATGAATCTGCTCACACATTTTTCTCTCCAGTATACTTAGTGAAAAAGTAGAAAGTGTTGGAAGATTTACGCTTTTTTTAATGATTGCAATCTGCTGAGGCATCAATCCAAACTCATGCGCAAGTAGAAACGTCATTTTCTTTCAGTTTAATGATAACGTGAATGATAAAGTAAGCTGCTTGACATTCAGCCAGTGAACACAGCAGCAAAAAAAAAAAAAAACCCTAATTCAGCAGGTTTTTAAAGGGCGATGCATCATCACAGATATTTATCAAAGATACCAGCTGCTTGGAAGGCTCAGCGATCTGAAGGGTCGACACATTCACTAAAGTATATTTCTTACACCACAGTTTCAGCCGGTCTAATATCATGTATAACACAATAACCCTGATATTAAAAGCAGATTACATCTTATTCATTGTAATGTAAATAAACCAGTTTCAGACTTAAAGTAACGTACTACTTGGTGTAAGGATATAACCTGCACTGCCAGCCTCTCCAATAAAAGATACTTTTCAACTTTTCCTGAACGTTAGCAGATCCATTATAAGAGCTACAATTTATTGATGTTGTGAAGCAGTAAATCTACTTTTGATGGCAGGGCTTTGAGGCTGTTATGTTTTTTCCATGCACCAAGTTGGCCACAAGTGGCCCCCTTTGATTTGTAGATCAAGTTCGGCTCTTTGGGATGCTGTCCAGTGCAGAACTGTGGCTGTTTGTTTTGTTTGCCATCCCAGCATAAAAGATGCCTTTGTGTCATAAAACAGGGCCTTTGAAATGTTGCTTTTTTTTTTCACCGTGTTTATTGCATATCTGTGTTTACTTAATGTGCTCCATGGAAAATAAACCCGCTGCACTGGCAGTGCTGTGGGCAGGGGCATGTTGCTGCCTACTCTGGACGAGCTTAGCTTACTCACTCAGTCATTACTGTGGACTTCAGACTTTCTGTTCACCAGCATCCTCCAAAGCTCAGTACTGGACTTTCTGGGGCTAAAAAGAGACTGCATCTACATCTCTGCCAAGCACCAAAATCCAACGTGTCGCAATAAATCCAACTATGACAACTCTGACGAGTCACAGTCTCACAGTCTCTAGAGCCTGACCAGTGTTACCTACATGTAGATGGAGACTTGTTTTGAAACTTTAAAAACAAAAAAACACAACATACAGCTCCATACAGCTCGTCAGATGTAACCCAAGTTTCTGAAAAGCCCCAAGATCCATAATTGATTTGAGAAGGAGTGATTTACACCCTTGACACACAGTCAAGCTTGTCCACCCACACAAGATGGGACGCTTTGAGCTTAGCAGCTACAGTGTGAATTTTGGCTTGCAAATGTTGTCCTCTCAAATCAATTTGGGATCTTGGAGGCTTGGATTACAGCGGACAAGCTGTTGGGAGCGTCTTCGTGGCTTTTTGTTTGTAGTCATCAATACAGTTGTTGCTGAGAATACTTGAGGGCTGTTCTACTGTGACGCTCCAGAAATGTTTTGTGGACTACATCATCACCTGACTTTCCATCAGCATGTGGGGTGAGCAGATAATGACTGTATATTCATTTTTGGGGCGAACTGCTTCTTTAAGATTGGCTTCTGCCTCCTTGCAGGGCGGGTGTTTAACCCTCCAGATCTTATTACCCTTACCCAATCCAAATCAAACACCCTCCTGCTTTCTGGAGGACCATCTTTGTATGTGACACCGTTTTAAAACAGCATAAACAATTTCTTTGTCATTTATCGACTGCGTTTTTCATACTGTTGTACTTACAACACATCCACAATAAGCCCGAGTTGGTCAGTATTGGCCAATGCTGATGTGTCAGTCGGGTTCTATCCCACACTGATTAAAAATGATGTGATTTATATTAAAGTTATGAGTCAGTGTAGTCGAGTTAAACTGACCACAGCGCTCGCTGATGTCATTGCTCAGAGGGGATGCTGATTTTGAAAAGCGCTGGCAGTCCACCAGAGATCGGGCACTCATGATATCACCGCATCTCAGTTTAAGTCATAATTAGTAAAATGTGACCGTGGTTACCTCAGCCACCCCCCCGAGCCTCTATCTGCTGGCTGCTCCCTGCGTCGGATCACGCTCGCAAGCCCCTGAGACCCCGCAGAACAGCGGCTGAATGAATGAGTGACTAAACAAGTGATGATCGAGAGGCCTTTAGGCTCTGGCCGGACTCCCGAAGCCAACAAGAGGACCACCACTCCCCTCACACACACACACTCCTCCCTTCTCCCCCTCTCTAGTGGAAAGCAGAGGCCACAGTGAAGGTTCTAAGTGAAAACAACTGGAGCTGGGTTCTGTATGACTCCTCTTTTTCCACCTCTCCCACAGCATGAACCGGTCCAGAGGAGCCGAACTGGGCCTCCGCGTTAGCATACTCCCCCCCCACGGCAGTCAACCACGCGGTAGTACGTACACACGCCCCGAAACACACCATTGTGTACAGACGCTAATGTAAACAGACACATACGCGCACACACACCGATTGTGTATCCACGCGCACCTGCATACAAAATCAAGACAACACGCACACACAGGCCGCAGTTAATGAAGAGCAGATGTGGGGAAGTGATGTGCAGAGTTTTGTGGTTTTTGTAGTACCGGATCAAGCTTTCTCCGGCTCCTTCGCACTCCGACCGGCTTCTCTCTCTCTCGACTCCAGTTTCCTTATCGCACTTCATACTCAAAACAAAGGCAACCAGAGCCTAATTCAAAATGTGTAGCACCGATAAAACTGAAACGTGAACGAGAGTGACGGACGCCTTTCAGACTCAAGTTGTGTAATATATGTTTTTTGTCTTCTTAACTAACCTGGTGGTTGACCAGGTCCATCTACCACAACCAGTGGCTTGGTCAGCTTCTTGGGGTCCAACATCATCTTCATGATACTGTCCACGGAAAAAGAATCGCAGGTCTCGGTGGGTTGTAGGCACTGTGTGGATCACATTTGACAAATAAAAGTAAATCAACTGCAAAATTTACTGTGAAGAAATCCTTCAGAAAAAAGAAAACATGCCTCTTTGTTAAACTAGACATATTATGTTCACTTTCGGGTTCTTAATTTTATTTTGGGTTGCTACTAGAATAGGTTTACATGCAAGGAAAGGAGAAAAACAACGAATAAGCATAACAGGTCTCCTTTAAAGGTCTCTGTAATTTCCTACAGCAAATAAAAGGTTTTGTAAAAGCAAACATTCACATCTGTCAACCTTAAGTAAATTCCTTCCGTCACACCTGACCGAAAGTACAAACTTGGAAGTCAAACAAATGACAAACTCGTGAGCCTGACACTGATTGTAATCACAATACAACAATTAGCTTCACTGTCAAGAGGCAGCCTGAGGCTTCAACTCATATTCATGTGAACACATTAGAAAAAGAAAAAGTAGAGGAAAGTGTTTGCAAGAGCGTTGGACAGAGAACAGAGTGAGAGAAAAAACTAAAATGATGGATAAGATGGATGCTTATTTTCTTCTGCAGCTGGGTACTTGGCAAATTGCACTTCGATTCATGCTTCCTGCTTAGCTTTAGGCGCAGACCTGATACTGATTGAGCAAAGATCAGTGCAGTAAAATCAATTCAAACAAACACCTCTTGAACTATATACTGCACCTCTGGAGAGACTAAAGAAACACTGATGGCCTGTTTAGTCAAATCAATAAAATGATGAATTTGAAGAAGAGTAGACTGCATACCCGTGGTAGCATTTGGTTACCGTGAGATCTCTTGGAGCACAGAGACATCTCACAGTGAAGGAAGAGCAGGGACATGTTGAACTTTGAGTTGAAGGTGAAGCTAAACATTTTCTTCTCCAACTGTGTGTGAGGGACAGGGAAGTCCCTCTGAGGATAGCACTTGACGGAGTCATCTTTGGGGCAGACTGTCTCAATGAGAGTGTAGTCTGAGGCCACGCTGGGGTTGGAATTGGGAGAAATTAAGCACGATACGATGAGGAACCCCAGCTCCGGATCTGATGCGGTTGATGTGATCTAAAGCACGAGAGGGAAGAGAAAAAAAAACACATTTATTCTTCAAATGCTTGGATCATTTGTCGTTTAAACAAGCTGTCGCACTTGAGTCAAGATAAAAACGATCAGTGTAAAAAGTCTTAAAAGGAGTAAAAAAAAAAAAAAGGAGACATTTTGGGAAATCCACTTATTCGCTCCCTTGCTGAGAGTTAGACGGTGAGACTGATATCACGCTCACATTCCAGTAAATTTGAAGCTACAGCCAGGAGAAGAAAACATCAGCACAAATAGCTGAAGAAGTGGGAACAAGCTCGCTGACAGGACTCCAGGAGGTCATTGTTCCCGGCCAAGAGATAAACCCCTTAAAACAACAACGTGCTGTATTCACAACACACATATAATGTGTTGATTAGAGAGTTTTAGAAGTGCTGGTTCGCACAAGTATGAATATGTGTTTGTCTGTTGTATTGATGTGAGTACATCAGCACAATTGTTCTGCTACATTATACGCCCATACCTATATTTTGGAGACATATAATGTATTTTTACTCCACTACATTAATTTGATAACTTCAGTTACAAGTCACTTTGCAGATGACATGCTGCATCAAAGACAGAACAATTCAAATTCATTTATTTTTATTGGCAATCTGACAAAAAAAACAAAAAAAAACCAAACAACTACACTGATTCCAGGAATCAGAAATTGAATATCTGAGCCAGTAATCTGTCTTTCATACAGTACACACTTTTGATACTTAAGTACATTTAATACCAGATACTTTGGTGTGATGAGAAGAAAGACGTACTGAAAAAGAGGTACAAAAAAATATTTTCAAAAAAGTTCAGGGAAGACTTGTGATAACGATTAAGTTCAACTTTAGTGACACCTTGTAAATAAACGAATAAGTTTATACTTCTTACGTTGTAATATGTAATATCTTATTTGGGCTGATGTGAATTTGTTCATTGAGTTTGTCGTGTATATGTTCATCTCATTTTATCGTTGTTAGCTAAAATAAGATAACCATCTCGTGGGTGTAGTTTTATAGATTACGAGCGGTATCGATATTCTCATTGAACTCTCAGCAAGAAAAGTTAATTAATTAGATAAAAGCTGCACTTAATAACAGTTTCTTTTATCAATATATATGTATGGGGATTCTTACAGGGGCCAGCGCAGGTCCTCTCAGCTCTACTAGATTTCCAGCATGATTCACCTCATGGTTTCAGTTTTATGGCAGCAGCTGTTTAGTTTACTCTCACTTCTCCCGTTGATCCCTATTCCAGTCAGAGCAGGCGGCTGTTTACCTTGACAAACTCACCGCACGCTACCTGTCCAGCACCAGGCAACCGACGGACAAAGATAGAGACAAGCGAGTGATCATAGTGGAGCATACAGGAGTTGGCGGAGAGTAAATATTGGAGTTTAATTCATCAGGTGGACGTGAAAATGACCCCAAATGATGAATGATTGCTTTATCTGTTGGACGTGCAGCAACAGTTTGTTAAACCGCTGGTCAACTGCAACAACTTTCTTCAGTTATTTCAGTCATTTCAGTTATGATGGTCGTAACATCTTTCCTTCCATGAGGAAGTCCCTTGAGTTACTTTTCTCCTCCTTCCTTCCACTGGATCGTCAGCGATGGTATCCTCATTTGAGAAGGTCTTGCATACACATCCACGCAAAACTCTCTAAAACCATCTGGCCCTTCGTCCACACTGTCAAGCGAGGCATCTCCTGCTGATATCATTATAAATCACCTCTTCAAAGGACCTTAAAGTAAGAGTCTTTGCCATCTCTTACGTGACCTCCGCAATCACTGTGGTGAAACAGACGGACGGGATTTTGAGCCAGATAGACCGGAGACAGAGGCACATAGAGAGGAGACGCAACGTAGATATGAGGGGTGAAGGCGAGTGTTAGCTTTCGGGCCCCGAGAAGACAAATACAAATTGACCTTGTGCATGCCACACTAAGAGAGAAGAAGTATTTTTCTAGAAATGCAGAGCATACCTCCACAAAGACTTGCTGATTTTTTGAGACAGTATAGAAGGGCTGGAGTGAGGGGTTGATGGACGGCAGTGTGTTGTACAGCTCCATGATAAACGTTGTGTTTTTGACCGGCTGGATCCCTGGTCCTGGTACAATCCTGGGAAGTGTTTTCGAGGGTTCCTGGTTGTTTCTGTACGTGCAATTGAACTAGGAGGAGAATAAAAAAACAAATATCAGCAGGGATCTGACTTGAGATTCCATTGCTAAGCGGTCTTACTTCATGTTTGACCACATTAAGATGGAGCAGAAAACAGGGAAGGAACATTAGAGATACTGTATAAACAAGAACAATAAGTGGGAGATGAGGAATGGATGAGACAAAGGAAAATAAGTCAGCGGAGGGGAGAAGATGGAGAAACTTCAAAATGGAAAAATGTCAGGTCAAGTTCATAAAACAGACATCATGGAAACACAGAGAGATTGCGGGAGCCAGATGAGTCTTTAGTAGCACCAAGGGACTCTGGGAAATGAAGTTTCTTCCATCTCTACATGATTTACACTGAGATGTAGATGAGCGGTGGTCTTGACCTGTTGACCTGTCGACCTGTCACCCCTGCAATGTAGAGCAGCTCTCCCAGAGACGGAGCCACAATGATTCAAAGGTCTCACCATGATGACAGACTGGTGCTCTGTGGGCTCCACCGGGTCCCTCGGGAACACCAGGTCTCCAGATTCCAGGTCGTCATAATCCAGCGGCCCACCGCTCCCATCCTTTGACTCAGAATGACTTATAAAAACCTGCAATCCACACAGAGGAGTCCGTTAGTCACAAAACCAAAGCCACACCAGTAAGTAGGTATAAGGAAAACTTTCACAAAAATCAGTTCCAGACTTCTTCTTCTTCTTTTTCTTTTTTTTAACAGATCCAATTGTGAGTAGTGTTGCTTAATTCAGGGGTGTTCCGTAAGCCAAAGACACGGACATCTGAATATTTGAGAGGGGTTGCCAAAACATTCTGTAACCAACGAGTTGGATCTAGAAATGTGGGAATGTCCTGTGGCTTCAGCACTGGGACACAAACATAAAACTTAATTTTAATTTCTCAGCACAGCAGAGGAATGTCAGGGGTCTGAGATGAGTTCACGCTGGTTTTAAGAACAGCTTGATTTAACGAGGTGAGAGGACAATCTCAATCACACTAACAGTGTTTTTCTTAAGTCTGCGCCACATGTTAGTTGACCTGCCATTGGTGCCACAGCCGAATTAAATCAACATGTCGCGTGACGGGAGGAACAACAGCTCAAACGTTGTTATCATTATCTTCGATGCGCAGGGACCTACACAATGAAAATGTATGTCTTGTGACATCGAGGTCAGAGGTTATCCCTGCGTCCAACTGCTAACACAAAAGACAACCTTGGACGCGTGCCCAGGTTTTTCAATCTGCGTTGGACAGAAAATGTGTTGTTCCAAAAGTTCCTCCACAAAAGATTTCAAAAGGTTGGGGAGGAAGTGATTCATTCTTGCTTGTTAGAACAAACACGCTGAACGAGTGCATTCCACGGTGATGAAGATAACCGAGGATGTCAGATGTGAGTGCTGAGTCCCGCGTGAGCACTACATGAAAAATAGACTTTAAAGATACATGGAACATCGATTTCTCCTACTTTTGGTGTTAGGAAATATAAACTATGATGCCCATTTTTCCATGTTTGATTCAGACAAATGGATAAAACAATGCGTGGAAACAGTGTAAAAGCTTCAGGCCTCTGAGAGGGTGTTTCCCATCAGCCGCTGACTGACATCTGATAGCTGGCAGTGCTCGGAAACTCTCTGTTAACTTGATGGTGCTCTACTGACTGAAGCCCGTCGTGGCCATTTATAGCCTACGACTGTTCACGAAGGAAGTTTTTCTTCCTCGCTTATTAAACAACCCACTGATCTCGGTTATGAACTCTCAGAGATTTATGAAACTTGTATTCTGCTCAAAAAATGGAAGCTGGCAAGCTAGGCTGACTAGCATTCATTCAGAAAATGTTTTCACTCTATAGGTGGAAGATAATTAGCCTAGTAGCCTAGACGTTAGCATTGATTAGCACTAGACCATTACTTAATGTAATGTATCACTGCAGAAAAATGAATAAATCTTGAATTTCTTTTTTTCATATATATATTAACTTCTAATATTCTTTGTGCTCCCATTTGCTCTTACATAACAAACTAGGAGGCCATGTTGTTTTTAATGATCCTGGTTGAGCAGCTTTAACCTAAAATGTAAAAATAGGTATTGTACTCACAGAGTTGATGTAGAGGGCCATTGAGCTACCCTGCAGAGGATATACGGTGGTCTGACAGCCAGTCAGAGGAGTTTCCAGTGTGTAGTGGGTGGCATTGACTGTTGCTTTGCAGGCTGGGTCTTGCAGTGTTAGGTTGGCATGGGTGAACCCATTCGTCTGTGGAAATTACAAAAAATGACAAGATTGGATCAAGATCAAATCCTTTTCTCTTTATTAATTTTTTTTCAGAATTGTAAAAAAAAAAAAAAAAAAAAAAGGGAAAGTCAAAGGGGTTGTGTAAGACTTGGAGTTCTCAGGAATAAACAAATCCCACAAGGTGGTCTAGCTCCAGCTCCAGCTTCTTCTAATTATAGTCTATGCCAGTTTCCATTCTGTGATGTGGGCTGACTGCTCCGTCCCCGTGTTCAGACGCCAAATGTTGGAAACCGTCCTATGTGCCTCAATGTCGGCCTGTGTAAAACAGGCACGCTGGCGTTTAAATAAAGAGCAATAAAATAATGACAACATTTCTCACAGTAACAGAGTTTCTTTTATGTTTTTACTTCTGCAGAACTCAAACTTTGATGAGGCTACGTTTATATTTAGCTCGCATCATGACAGATGAAGGCTCACATATTAATCAACAAGTGAGCTTTACATTTGTGTTTATCACGACCGCACTGACCATTGTGTGGTATATTTGTATAACATACATGCATGCACACTGTGGATGCTTTACAATTATCAACAACACAGCAACATGGAGGTTTATGTTGCCGTTTTATTTAACCGTAGTGCAGAAAACGGTCATTCAGCCCCTCTAATTGATCCAGATGCTGGTATTCTCTCTGGGTATCCTCCATGTTTGTTGTTTTTCCTTTCTTCTTGTCACAATTTGTCACATCAAGTCTCTGTCACGAGAGCAGAGACGTAAACAACTAAGTACCCCAACGAAAATCTGAGCGATCAGACCGTGAAACAGTTTTCAGATGTGCGACTTGAATCCCATTAAAAATTATTTATGACGGTGGATTTAGTCTGGATGGAAACGAACGACTTGATTGTTGAGTTTTTTCCTGTTGAGTCTTGAGCCTAAATTATGATCAAGCGTCGAACATGAGAAAAAAATGTCCATGCTATGACCTGATAGCTGTCCACTCACTTGCAGGCTCTCTTTGTCGATGCTGACCACCATCCTCTTGTCCTCACACTGCACGCTGAGGCTGACGCTCAGTTCACCCCGACCCTCCTCGGGCTCTCCGTGCTCCCAGGGCTGCTCGTCGAGGGCGGAGGGCAGAGGCAGAGGTTGAGGGAAGGAGAAGGGCAGGCTGGAGCGCCGTGAAGCCGTTCCCACTCCTGGACGAGGACTGGAGTTACGCAGGATGGACAGCTCAGGAGGAAACATGCTCTCCAGAGGATCCACCACATCTGGAAGTCACACATGGGGCAGAAGCTCATGAGGCTGATTTTACAGGCAGGGAACTTACATGGGGGCTACGACTACAAAACCATTTAACAATTCCACGCTAGTTCCGCAATGAGGCCAGTGAAATGTGCAATGTCAGTCGTGAAAACAATCGTAGCGGCTGCTTGAATGCAAGTCTTGTGCATGGTGTTTTAACAATACTGTATATGAAAACGCTATTTTTCTTTCTTGCAACACTATAATTCAATCTGACTGGAGAGTGGAGAGGACGTCTCTTCAGTTTACCTGGCTCTCTAAGTCGGATGTTGAAGTGGTTGGCCACAGGGGTGCCGGTGTAAGACGTGACTGGACCGTAGCCATGCTCCCCGGCCCACTTGATCAAAGCTTGTGACCCCGATGGCAAGTGCTGCTTGGGGGATTTTGACACTTGCACCAGTCTCTCTGTATTTGAACTAACACTCACGGTATCAGAGGCCTGTGGAGAAGAAAGCAGAAGTGTTATTGTTTGATATCAAAAGCGAAAAAATATATATAATTTCTAAAAGATGCATAGATTTTGTCAAAGGAGCTGCTTTTACGTTCTTCTGAAACAAATGACATGATTAACGGTTCAAGTATTACGTGAGTCAACTTCGAGTACAGTCCTGCTCTTATTCTGTGTCAAGTGTGAATCATGTGCATGAGCGTGAGGTAATGGGCGTGTCGCCATTAAAGCTGAGAAGCCAACATGTTCGTTTGCCCCTAAAACTCGTGTCCTGCCCTGCAGCGTACCCTCCCTGTGTGAGGGAGTGATGATTCTTTCTCGCAGCCAAGTTCCCACACATTCAAGTCTCTTGAGCAACCCCGAGGAAAACCCACTGTCTGACAGGAGCGAGAGTGAGATTTTACGAGGCTATCATATCACATACAGAGCTGACAATCTCGCAAACACTGGTCGCATAAGCAAAGCATCCTGTGTACCGCTGCTGTCAAATAAAAGTAAAAGTGTCAGCGACGTGGGAACAAAGTATATGGCTTTGTGTTTAGATGGAACATCCTCCTGCGGTATAACACTGACAATAATGTGCAGCAGCACTTGTACGTTTTGTTTGTGACAGGTTCCGGTTTCAAACCAACTTTTAAACATTTATTTTTATCTAAAAGAAATACAGTGGTACAACTCAAAAGTAACCGCTTGAACACATTCACTATGTATTTCAAAAACGATTCCTGGAGCCTGGAGATCCCGAATTGATTTGAAAACATGTTATTTACACTCTTTAGAGTCAAAACCTTCACTGTCGCTGCTGAGCTAACAAGGCTACGGCTTTTTTTTGTTGTTTTACAATGGTTTGAAACAAGTCCCCATCTACTTCAGTTGTTTAGGAGAATGCTGCGACGCTGTTCTGCTGTCCACAGATGTTTCGTGGATTATGAAACTTCACCTGACTTTTCACCTTTAACAGAATTCGTAGAAGCCCTAATGTACCATTAGTAAGAACTGCACTTGGTATAGCATAGTGGTGCTTTGATAGACATGATAGTGTCAGCAGGCTAACATATTCACAATCGTGGTAGTATGTTAGCGTTAGCTTGTAGCAGCAGACACAAAGTAGAGCTGAGGTTTACTGGAATGTCCTATTTTGCAGGTATCTGTACTAAAGCAGTGAATAGATTAAAATTGTGCCAGATTACATTTTTTTATAAAAAACAACAACAGCTTCATTGTGGTTCAATAGGAGGTCAGGTCAGGGGACCACTTACGTCAATAGGATTCATCATCTGATGGTAAACTCTAATATGTTTACAATGTGGCGAGTTATTTCAGTCAGGATATTCAATCAAGCATATCTGAAAATGATCTGCATTCCTCACCTAAACTCCTCCATTGTTGTGTGAGGTGGGTATTACAGGCCCATTTGAGCTGTTCTGTACGTATCGCAGGCTGTGACCTGGCATCGCATTCTCACAACCTGACTGACTTACTGTACAGCAACTGACCGGGCAGCTGTACAAACACGCCGCGCCTGTCAAAACTGCAGTGTCATGGCTGCAGCAGCCCTGTAGGGGTATCAGCATTACACAGTGAGGAAACACAGACCCCCGGACACACACCCACTGAAACCAGCACAGAGCTAACAGCAGAGAGGGGCACACGAGACAACAGCAGAC
>OMLP01006428.1:3087-22479 GCA_900302685.1 Spondyliosoma cantharus | reverse complement strand
AACAGCAGACGTATCGGCGGTACAAATTAATATTTTTGGGAATATATGTTCCATAATGGGGTTTAAATTTCCATCTCTGAAGCAGTTTCGGCGGCTGGATAACCGCCAATTCTCCGTCAAGATGATCTATAGTTCAACTATTCCTCTGTAGGTGTCATATTCTTGTATTTCCTCAGGATCCTGACAGACTTAAGTAACACTAATGAAGATTTAATTTCAAAACTGTAAATTCTCGCTCAGGGTTGATAAGTATAAAACCACATTTCAAAGTTAAGGAAACTCTGATATATTGCAGTAATTAGCCAGTGTTTGTATATGGTGTGTGCTGAGGAGGTTCTAACAGCTTCCAGCTTAACAAAGTGCCCGTACAAACGCTGCTCATAATTCACATTATGACTGACGGGAAGCAGCTTAGCAGCCTTGCCTCTGAAAGTATGTGACGCCCCCTCAACTGCCGCCCCCGGCTCTCCGGCTGTGATGACAGTCCCTGGAGCTGCCGCGATGAAATCTCACAGTTCCTCCTAACCTGTTATTCCCACCCCATCCTGCAGCGGGGGACCAGGCGCCAATTCAACACACATTCTGGTGTGAAAACATCTTTGGTCAGCAGTGCAAAGTGATGACATTTCACTTGTCTGTGACATGACTTGTGAGGCTCTGCCATGTGCGATAAGGCTATGTAACATCTCAGGGGGGTGACGTCTGCGATGGAAAAAAAAGAAGATGTTCCTGGATGAGAAGCTTTTACCAGTTGTCACGCTGCTTGCTTACCACGACATCCAGCTTGCCGATCACACTGTGGGCCTTGATGACCCAGTTGACAGACTTGGCGCACTTCAGCACCAAGACGACGTCACGGTGCAGCAGGCCGTCGTCCTCCAGAGGCCGTAGTTCCACTATGACATCCACCTGGAAAGCGCTGCAGAAAAGGAGAGGGGAAAAAAAGAATTTTGGATTGGTTTGGTCGGCAGTTGTGCTATCGTGCCCCATGTGTCTGGCCAACTAATTAAAAAGCTGGACGTATTCCCAGAAAAAAGGCAGACATATGCACTACAGACCAGATAGCAATAGAGTGAGATACAGCGCAGATACCAACACGTTCCCAGATCTGCGGTCTTCTGGGTGTACGATAATCACTCCTCTGAGGGAGTGAGGAGATTATCTGGAAACCTGAACTTTGAGACCCCGTTTTGAAATATCTCTCTCAAAAGAACACCACTGAGTGAACAGTACCCCCCTCTTCCTAACAGCCTTTCGTGTTAGTTTCCATCCAAAACAAACTCCATAGAGATTAGTGTGAGCATCTTGACCTCAAAAATAAACTCTGACAACATGGTTTCTCGGCTTTGGCTGCTCACCTGCTGGAGTTGGGGGCCTGCAGCTCGATGATGTGGACTTCTCGGTCTTTGTCGGGGCCCGACAGGACGCAGCCCGTTGATGCCTGTGGCTCCACGTAGCCGCCCAGGTAGTTCAGAGACAGGAACTTGGTGTCAATCTTGCAGGTGTCCGAGAACACTGGATCTGAGAGTGGAGAGAAGTTTATGTTACTCTTCGGAGGGGTTCTGCGGGGCGATTTCGATTCCCTGAAGGAGAAAAAACTGCTTTGGGGGAGGTCAGAGCAAGAGGTCAGCTGCAGAACAGCACGCTCCTGCTCACAGAGACTTCAGTAGAGTGGGTGTTTGCTGAAGAACTGTTTTTTTTCTGCTCACTTCTCTACACATCCCTGCAGCTGGTATTCCCATTGACTCAGCACAAGCTAGGTCCAGACCTGTGCTGGATGAGGTTGGGCATGCTGCGATTGGCATGTGCTGTCTTCTTATCAACAGGGAAATTTATTTTCTTGTGGGAAAACCGAGCAAGCGTCTTTACCAGAATCTCTCCACAATAACAGGACAATAATATTCATAAACACGTTTAATCAAACCTTCGAGTGTTTTTTCCTCCGCTTCTGTGATTCTTCATAAATTCGTTAACTGTTAAGAAAGCACCTTCAGAAATAAAAAAAAAAAAAAAAAGCTAGGCCCCCTTCGCAGCGCCCAGAGAAAACACAAGACAGCTGCTTCCTTATTTGGCAAACAGAGCCTCGGACAAAGTGTAAACTGAAGGTTGGCACCTTCCTCTCCGGAACCCCTGTGGCACTGGTGCGGGCCTGGTTAGGAAGCAAAGAGAGAATCTGTCCATCTTCATGAAACACCACTAATGATGTGAAGGAGTGGAAATCCACAGCTCCGCGTAAACATCACTGCACTCTGGGCTCGTGCCAGACCACAGTCCCCCCCCTAATGACACAAGCCAAACGCTTGAAGGCTGAGCAACCACTCTGTCCTCCACAGCAGTTAACAACACAGAGAGAGAACTTATCACCGGCAGTAGTGGAGACATCACTCCTCTCCAGACGTGAGATTTGTTTTATGTCCGTGTAGTGAAAGACGCTCATTAAAAACAAGATGTCCTGTCTGAGAGCTGATGCATTGTGAAGTCGGACGTGCCGTCTGCTCACTGTGTGGAGTGGCCAGTGGAGAGTTGAGGATGGAAAAGTCCGCTGCTCAACCGTGCGTGCGGATCAATCACAGTGTCCCCTGAGAATCCCCGGTGCTTCTTCACTGTACACACTCCCACCTTACCTCACTTATTGAAAAAATGTAACAGCTACAGTCGATCTCCCGCTCGCCTCTGCTTTTTCCGCTTCACATTCGGTCAACGTCTGCGTCTTTCACCACACTGTGTACATTTTTTTGACATTTTTATTGCAGCCTTATCATATAAGTAAAAAATCTGGAAGTGAAACTTTTGAGCAAGCGATACGAATGACCGACATTTCCAAGACTTGTATCCAGGGACAAGATACTGTCAGTGACTATCTGCCAACCTGTTTAAATCTAAATTCAACCTTTCCAAAGCCTTAAATACCAAGTTTTATTTTATAATTTTTGGTCAGATCACTATCCTGGCTTCAAATTTTAGTTTCTATGACTTCAACATCTCTATTTGTCTCACACTTACACATGACCACACATGGAAAACTACATTGAAATGGTCTCAAGACTCACAGCACGTTCAAACAAGGACATCTGGCAGCACGTTAACATGTTAATATTGCAGGATTTCGAATATTTGAAAAGTTGGTGATTTTTAATAAAATTCTATAGACCTCATTGACACAAACAAATCTACACATGCACAGTAGATAGTTACCATACAGCAAAATATGCCACGCATAAAAAGTAGCATTGCAGGAAGGAATTATTTTCGTTATTTATCATCTGCCAATTATTTTGTCACTAAATCAATTATTCGTTTGGTTTATTAAGATATCATAAAAATAAGAAATGCAAATATTTCCATCTTGAGATTGCTTGTTTTGGACTCGAGTCACCGTTTTGATGATTTGCAACTTGGACTTGATGATGACGCAAATGAATTGTACGCATTCAATTTATGTTTTCAGTTAAAATATTTCATATAAAATAAAAAACGTTCTGGGTCTGAGAATAGAGAAGACAACCCTGCCGGTCACCATCTTCATCTTGCATGCATATGAAGCTTAAGGCCTGAATCCGGTCATAACTAAGTAATTCTGCAAACAGGCGTCATGCTTCTCGAACAGGTGAGATAAATTGGCCAAAAATATCATTAAACAGATACTGATGCCTTGTCTTTTATTAAGATACTGAAAGTAAGACTGCTGTAACTTGAGGGTGAAAAAGTGACGCAACACAGTCAGTTTTTTATCCCATAAGAGAAGAAAAGGGAGAAAGATTGGAGAACTTGGATTTCAGGAAATGTATTTAATGATTGACTAATTCTCAAAATAGTTGCCCATTAAGTTTTTGTCAGTGGATTAAACGGTTATTAAAGTCACTGTTTAACCTCTAAAATACGCCTCTAGCCAAAACACACGAATGCTTCCTGTAGTCTGTGCACTTTCTTTATTTTCCCGGAGTCTAATAGCGCTTGAGGAGCAGCAACTCAGCATTACCGCAGGTAGCCTGTTAAATAGTATAAAAGGTCGAGATGCCTATCGAGCGAAGGACATTCTTTTTTCAGAGTAGTGCATGTAAAACTGTAGCAATAGCTCAAACACAAAAGCTAAGTTAAGTTATGGGAGCTAAAGGTGGGACAGAGAGGCCTGCCTTGGGGCCAAGAGCTATGTTGGGAATTTAGGGAATCTGGTACACACCTTCTCCTACTTTGATGTAGATGTCTTGAGTCATCCTGAGCTCAGAGAAGGAGGTGACGGCCCTGTACTTCCTCTGGGCCCAGTTGAGGAGGTGCTCATTGCCATGGGGAAGGTTGTCCTTCTGGATCTGGCAGAAGAGGGAGAAGTTTCCTGGCTGAAAGTGGACCACTGAGCCTTCGGATACCTGGAGGGAGGAAAAGACAAGGAGCGTTGGAGGACAAAAAAAAAACAATTATTTATCAAATATTTAGCATTTCACTTAACAGCATAACCTTTTAAGAGTTTACAACAGTAGGAGACACTTATCCCTGTGAGATTGTAAAACGAAGAACCTGCAGGTGGACCGAAAACAGAGCTCTGCCTTTCCAAACTTAAACCTGCTTTTCCAAACCCTGGTGAAGCCCATCCTTCGCACTCCATCCCAACCGTTATTTCAAAGCTCCTACAAATATGCTCAGCGTATTTTTACACATGTTCCCCTACACAATAGGGCGTCTGGTTTCCAGTGTTTAAACAGTGGACTGCGTTGTGGTGCGTCATGCGCAAATGTGTAGGTCTGCTTCGAAAACAGCCACAAGGGGGAGAGGACACCGACAGACCGACACATGTCGGAGAGGAAAAAACAAGTTAAAAACATGCACCAACGTTGAACGCACATGCCAGTACGAAACTGCTAGCATAAATGAAACGTTTTTTAATATAGTCAGTACATTTTTGACCTGGAAAACGTCTTTTTGCACATCATACATCCCGAAAAACACCAAAGTGATACAAGCTGGCGGTTGCTATCCTGATCCCAGCTATCAAAAAAAAATACAAAAATGAGGGAGAAGTCTTAAATAAATGGAGGGCAAAGAAGTGCTGATTGGTGTTTGACAGGGAACTGGCTTGGCCGTGTTGAGGAGGGACCACCCCTTTGGCACTTAATGGAGCTCGGCCCATATGCTTCATTTCAGAGGAGATAAACATTCACATGTGCTGAAAAAACGTACCCAACAACCAAAAGAGTCAGAGCACACGGTCTAGACAGCCTACCTCATTTTATTTCCGTGCTTGTTTTTCTTCCTCCCTAGGTATCCTATCTGCACGCATGAGCTGAGACGGTGCTGGCAGACCCAATTAAAACATTAAAACCATCCGAATCCAAGAAGAATACGTCAGACCACCTCTTCGTGATGATGTTACGAAGTTGTCCTTAAATTGCAATCATACTTGAATGATAATAGAATCATATCCCTTCGGGGTGTTTAGGTTTTTCAGACATAACTATTCCAATCCCCTCATGCACAACATCTGTCTGACCTCTGGACGCTCCTCTCGGTGTTCCTGGCATTGTCACCAGAGGCAGTAAATACTGGAGCCTATGAGACAGACACCGTCGATGAATTCAGGTTGATTTTATTTTTAGTGTGTTTACTACGACAAGAAGCAACCAGAAAGAAAGATGGCGAAGAGGTGGTTCCCTGAGCCAGAGAGGAGGGGCTGGGGTTTCTTCGCCAACCCTGCCAAGCTCAGCAGAGTTTATCAGTTTAATTGCGGGAATACGACTGTAATTAGTCGCAAAGAATTAGAGGGGAAAGCCTGAAAGCCAAATTAGCTCCAGGCCTTCCAGAGCACTGAAAACCTCAGGAATTTGAAACAGGGAAGTGAGGGACCCACTCTGGGCTTTAACAAACTCTCTCTCTCCCTCACTCTCTGTCTCCCCTGTTGCATGCCCAGTTGACAGACCAAAAAAAAAAAAGAGCTCTATTTTCCTGCAGGCGCAAAGCCAGGGTGAGAGAAAATGCTGTTTTTGTGCAATTTTCCTGCCTTGCAAATCCATCTTTTTGCATCCGCGCCTGTTTGTTAATTTCCTGGCATAAAATGAGTGCGCTTGAACCAAACCGAGGAGAGAGGCATAGCCGAGGCTGTGTTTATGCTGAATAGTTGGCACAGCGCGCTTTCGATGCTCGTTTCTGCATGAAATTGCATTTGCAATAAAACCTGCCCAGCAAATGCATGGCTGCATGCATGCTTTTATTTATGTTGAGTTTGGTCTATATGAGTTTGTTATATTTGGTTGTGCAACACACTTAAAGAACAACAATGCACGTATGAATTGCAGATTGATAAGCGCGTCATAATGCAATTCTTACATGCAATGTGATTGAGGAGGATTTTAGCAACATTATCATCGACATGACTGTAATTTGATTAGCCAGGATGCTAATGTTGGTGAATGCTATATACATACTTGATGAGCTGCCCAACAAAGCTTGTAGCATATCAATTGTTTTCCATGCAGTTAAAAGAACCCGCGTCTTCGTCACACAGCAACAGGAATGATGTGTTCTCCGCTTTCAGTCACTCTCTACCTGTATGGTAGAGAGGGATGCAATTTACTAAGCGATGACACAGCCGTGTTAACTTTATTAAATATTTGAATATTTAAAACGGCGACAGGCTGGGTTACGATCTAAAGGTAAATAATGTTGTGCGTTCGTCTAAACATCAGGCTGGAAAGCGTTTAATCAGAGATTCAAAGTCACGTCACAGCTGTCCTCACGCAAGGTCGTGATATTTTCATCATAAGCAAAAGTCCAAACACTGGAGAGTCCAAATATTTTTTTTCCCTGTCACGTCAAGAGGATTATTACAGGGAGTTTCCATTTTGCATTTTTAACTCGCTCTCCTGCTTATAAATATTTGTGATTCGAGTAACGCACACGGAAACATATTCATATTGGTAAAATCACAAGCTCCTCAATCAGACAAACAAATAAAACAAGTTATTGGAAATATTTACGCACAAATAGTTCACAAATGTGAGGTTGTCTTTTTGGATCTCCAGGGGCACTGTCCATAATAGGGCCAGTTAGAAAACCTGTACCCATCTCTGAACGTGAACCAATAATCTCTACATCAATTCAGCCCATTCAACCCATTAATATGCATATATAAAGCTCCTTGACCCATGGTAAAATATAGGCTCAGAGCTGCTACTGGTCAGTGAAGGCACAAGCTCAGGGTGCAGGATACTGTTGCTATGCACAATGGCAAAAGATAATAATTGATACAAGTGAGCGAAAATGCACTGTCTGCAGATTGTGGAGGCAGAAACGCCCTCCATGTTTTCAGCGGATCGTGTTCCCTTCGGCTCAGAAGAGACTCCAGGCTCGCGATCACACCTCTCCAAAATCCTGGCAACAGATGCAAATTAGCTGCTCCCTAACTCTGGTGCAATTACTTTTAATTGAGCGCTGTCGCTGAAAAATTAAACAATAGAAAAAAAAAAAAAAAACCTGCTTACTTTTTTAGCACGGCTGGCACAAAAATGGATACCTTCAATAATTACATACACCTCCTTGCATCAGAAAATTCTAGAGAAAGGATTCATGCCGGACGGAGTTATGATAGTCCAGTGTTTGCAGCAAAGGTCTGGTGTCTATCCAGTTCCTATGAGCTGCAAGTGGCAGCCTACTGCCAAGTAAAGCATAACCTCACAATAAATGAAAATAGAGCTCATCTCTTATAAAGCGATCTGTATCTGTGACTGCCAAAAACTGCCCTGAAGTGAGATTTGGTTAGCTGTGAAGGCCCTGTAATGTGTACTGAAGTTGAAACACATGAACACAGGAGATTACCTCGACTTTAGAGGAATTCCTCAGACTTGGCAGTTGAGTGCAAACAAAGAATGTAGGAGAAGTTAGCTACATACCATGGGGACTGAAACTCCTGCTTTCATGTACATAATGGTAGAAACTCGTGTACTTACTGTGTTTGTAATGGTATTTGCAGGCAGGCATGTTACTTACAACAACTCACATAGTGTTCTCAACAGCTATCTTCAGTGTTTTATATGTTTGAAGTTCTACTGTAATGCACTTTTAAACTTTTAGATAGCACAACTCTCCATTGTCTTTTGCGACAAAAGCACATCTGCCAGCATCGACGTGATCCAAAACATCTAACAGTATGTTTCCGGCCCCTTTTCTGCCTATAAGCGTCAACATATTACAGCCATGTGTGCAATAAAAAGGAACAGGCCTGCCAAATGTTTGAGATCAATTATCGTAGAGCTGTAATCCTCACACTGAGAAACACCCTGAGCCTGGGAGATGGCAAAAGGCTGTTTGGAAATTAAGAGGTGTTGCAAACAGATGAGGATGACGGCAACTGAGAGGGATGATAGACAACATGAGCATGCAATGACTCTCTGGTGATACGAAGTGATAAATGCTTTTGTGACTGATTAGGTCTACGCTCTCTTGATGGGATATGTGAAGCCGATCACGCCGATCGCTGCAAATGTGCGCGTGTTCCTGCGAACTGGCAGCCTGTGTTGTGGAGAAAACAATACCATATGTCTCAGCGCCACTCTGGAGCGTTTCTCTCCCATTCCTGTCTCCATATAAAAAACAATAGTGGCTACCCATGGTTTCCATCAACAGTTACACTGAGGAGAGCGCTCAGCGAAAGAACTCATACTACGAGCCCTCGACTAATGAAAGAAATACAGGAGTGAAAGGCGAAGCTTGGCAAACAAACAATAGGTAACACAAGCCAACAGCAAAACTACAGCGTTGTTCCATCCAGTCATAAAACATGTGACCCAGATGAAGCCTTTCAAGCCGAGATGCAACGCGGCCCTCCACCCCTAAACCCCAAAAAGAAATACATACATTTGGCCACAAAGTCAACACAGTACACTCCCCACATGTGTCCTCACTTGGTATGCTAGTGTCCCTTGGTAAAATAACATTTGGCCCGATTACAGCGTTCACATTACATGTCATTTAAGACTCATAATGATTCCTGCCTGCTGCTGACTGACGTGCAGTACTGCAGAGAGCATGTTTTACAATAAAAGTCTGGATTCTGGCATTTTAAAAAGAAGGCCAGCGTCCAGTGGCCAACAGCAACAGTGTGCTCAGCGTCTCTGAAGCTTTTCCAGGCAGCCCATCTGTGTCCACGGAGCCCAGAGCGCTGGAAGAGACCAGGAAACAAGGACTGGCAGGATGGATTCAGAGTCCAATTAGTCCAAGGAAACAGCCTCTCCAATGGAAAGGCAGTGTGAGGGAGGTCTGGCAGAGGGTTCCTGTTCTTAAGTGTTAAGCTCAAGACCCGTTTTTTCGACTCTGTGAGTGTAAGCTCTCGGCACAGCAGCTTCTCCACCTGAGAGGCACGGATTAGAAAGTGTGAGAACTGGCACGGTGACACTGAGATTTCTGCATCTGCGGTCGGGGAACATACGTCCTTGTGTGGCCTGATGCGAGCGTTTAATCTTATTGACTGTTTGCATAACCCCTTACCTAAAGTCATTGTTCAATATTAGTGTAGTAAAAGTGTAAGGAATGGATTGAACATTGTGTTTATTGGCTCTCACGTAATCTTTGATTGTTGCATGTAAAACTGACAAGGCAAAGCCGTTCCAGGATGTGATCAGAGTTTAGAGACGTTAGCAGCTCCGTCCTGCTCCTTATTGGATTTAGCTAAGTTTACACTGCAGCAACCGCAGCCAACCCAAACTACATTTGCGAAACACGTTGGCTGGTCCTCATCCTGATGGCCTTTGCTCTCATGTAAAGTGAGAAAACATTAAAGTTGGTATTAAGTAGTTAAGCTAAGTACAAGGTTATGCTTTACTCCTGATAATACTTTGACTAACTAGCTCTACATTGCAATACAAAAAGTTGCTTCTGTGCTAACTTGCCCACTGTCTTGTCTTGTACATAGCCTGTTTCTGTAGCCACAGTTTATTTAAGCACAATGTCAAGTAAGTCATCAAGGACCCTTTTACAAGGCAGCGTGAAAATGTAAGAGATGCGTTGCTGCGCCTCTGTACTGATAGATGGTCACTGTGGTAGCAACGTCAATCACAAGGTAGCCACGCCCTAAAGAATACCCTGTTTATTATCCATTTTAACTTTAAATGGGGCCATATTTTACCAAATTAACATCATGCTATATTGAAGAAGACTTGAAACAAGAGACTGAGATAATAAACTTTTCCATAAGCTTACATACAATGGGAGCTCTTTTTGAAACCAGTGGAGTTGCCCCCTGCAGGCCATCAGAAAGAATGCAGGTTTAAGGTACTTCCGCATTGGCCTCATTTCTCAAACCTTAAAGATTCATCTATATTTTATAGAGTCAACGCTTGAAACATTAAAAAGGTTGAGATGGCTTTCTTAAACAACTGTGGCTAATGTTAGCTTAATTAGCTTGCTAGCTACAGCTAATAAATGTGTCAGTAACGGCTGTTTCCTAGACCTATAGTTTGAAAACGTACTTTGAATTTCGAGTGGTAAATACATCACGATCTTAACTGTAAACATATGTGCCATACAAGAACGTGAAGCTTGATAGGCATAATGACAGTAACTTCAGATGGCAGAGCTTAGGGAACGGTCAACTGTTATTTATCATTGAAGAAAGGAGCGAATCTTAACATTGAGCAGTCAGCTGGTGGTGTTTGTGTTGTGTGGCATGTTAAGGAGGTGTCACTGTGGAGAAAACCTGAGAAGAGGAGCAGAGTCTGGGACTCCTCTGGGTTACAGCCAGTTCAGTCAGGCTGGTGGATAAGATACCAACAGCTTGCACTGCCAGCGGCTCAGTGCTGTCACTCACACACGGAATACTTAACACCTAAATAGGGGAGGGGGGGGGTCCCCACAGTCAGTCAAAACCATTAGCTCACCTTGTCTGACTGCAGGGCCTCCTTCACTTTAAACAATCCCTTTATCTCTTCTCGCCCCACTTGAAAAACTTCAATTATGTGTCAGACGAGTAACATGCTGAAAGGGAGTTAGAGAAAGCGAATACCTCAGTTTTGTCTCAGAGAATATTTTTGCTCCTGTCAGATGGATAGCTGAGCGTGTGTAGCAGCTACTGTAAATTAATGTGAGGATTAATCTAAAGACATGCTTGTCTATTACAGAGACGTATCTTATCATTTAAAAAGTACATCCAGAGCAGCCTCTTTTTCATGCAGGATTAAGAAGAAGGGAAACTCCTTGCTCTGCAAAATGTCCAACATCATTAGACACTCAGCAACAGCTCTTCCTGGACTGTATGCTTTAGTGATGGTTGTCAGCTGTTTTCTGTCTGCCACCACTGACAAGGGGAGACATTTACTGTGATGCTGACCTGCTGGTCTCTACAGAAAAACACCCATCCCACGAGCCACACATTATTGCAGCTTTAGAAAACAGATGTACATCCATCTCCGTGACATGTATCTGTTTCTCTTGACATGAGAACATAACTAGAGAGAAAATACTTTAAAGGGGTATTTTGCGCCCACCTCATGTCTTCACACGCACACAATGAAACTACAAAAAGATTTTTGGGGCATTCCTGTTCACTTAACATGCTGGTTATTAGATTTTGCAGGGAGAAATGAGTAGAAAACAACCCTGTCCTCAAACAAAGCAACAATCTTTGGTGCAAAGTGTCAATGCAAAGGCGATGATTCATGAATATGTCAGCTTGATGAAAGTGATGTCAGATAAGGCTTAAAAAAGTTTTGTATGGCGGAGAATGCACATATTAATAATCTGGCTGTTCTAAATGTCACAGGGGCGGAGAATATGTGAGTGGAACACAAGGCTCTTTATATAATAAGTGTGTGTGCGTGTGTGTGCGTGTGTGTGTGTGCGTGTGTGTGTGTGTATGTGTGTGTGTGTGTGTGTGTGTGTGTGTGTATAGATGAGCCTGTGCATAACACAAGGATTTTGTAATACATGAATTTTTTTCTCCGTGTCACATTGGCTTTCACGGCAGGATGTTTTGCTCATGAGAAGTAAGCAGGAAAAACGCCGGACCGCATATGGAAAAAATTTGTGTACCTGATACTGCATTCTTGCAGAATGCTGTGGTGTTAACTTACAATTGAAAAGGATTACTCCTGGGAAGCCAAAAAAATACAGAAAAGCCTTCGGAGTGTATTGAGGGCGAAAAAGGTTTTCGTCGCAATATCGTATAGTTAAGCCACGGCCGAGGCTTCTGGGTCTCATTTTACTACGATTTTCTCGTGTGATACACGGCCTTTGAACGAGGGCACTGAAGCAGTCTGTTTCCCAGTGAGGCCCCATGGTACCTTTACTAAATATGGCTGGCTCTCCAGGGGACCAGGCTCCAACTACACTGGGACGCCCCTCGCCAAAACATTGTCTCTTCCTCCCCCATATGTACCCTTGTCCCAATAAAGACCTCTGTTGAGTTATTTGGATGTTGTTGATGACTTTAAATACATGAGAAGTAGAACATTACACAACTACTTGCTACAACAACATATAGCAGAGTGACGTTGTCCTGAACAGACAATGAGGTCATGTGCATGTAAGTGCATGCGAGTCCCCCTTTGTACTTTCCATGTCTGTTTTTCAACAATATATCAGCCAATCAGCACGTTCAAATGTGTTTCTGAAAATATTTAAAGCAAGACGTAGGCTATGCAGAAGCAAAATATTTAATATTGACTTACCGAAGCTGACATTTGTATTGGTCTGAGATGCTTGTGCTCTGCTGTGTTTTCTAGTTGTAGTGAATGGCGTATATATCTAACCCAAAAAGTAAACTATGTAACTTTTAAAATAAGAAAATACTGAATTTCTAGACTTTTTTTCACTGTCATCTACACTGTACATGTCTGTACACTGCTCATGTCTGTGACTTGTAACAGGCAAGTTGTAACCTGTTTTACTTTTTGTATCCATTTGCTGATTTTATGAATTTTTCTCTGCTCGCGCTCAAGCATGTCACACAAATGCAACATGTAGACGTCTTTAAACCTTATTTGGTGTTGCAGTTCTGAATAAATTGCACCTCAGATTGGACACCAGATGCAACTATTGAGATGATCAGTATGTACAAACTATTTTGAATATGCTCCAGGATTTCAGCAAACATATGAAGGTGAGAGATCAACTCCTTCCTCAGCAGAGCTTTGGTGGTTTAGTGCATGCTTCCAAACATTCCCCCTTGTTAGGGTTTCTGTGGTACACGGATACGCCCTGTCAGATTTGAACAGCTGCCAAGCTATCAACAGGACTGTTTGGAGGAGGGGGGGAGGAAGTGGGGATATGACCCTGTGGTTATGGAGTGTGAATAAAGCTGACAAAGCGCACTCAATCTTATTGGATAAATACCTTTCACACCATGATGTGGAGGTGATACTGGGTTTGGCTTTGGCTTTAACTACACCCAAATAATCATCCTCTGAATCATTCGATACACACCAATGAATATCAGTGCTAATCAAACTTGCACTAACCCAAAGCTAAAATGCATATGCAGAGATTATTGGCTCGCTCCAGTGACTGTGCATGCAAGCTATCGCGATCAAATCCTGGGAAACCTCTCGCGGAGTGTGGAAAGGCTTCCGCTGCAAATTTATACCACTTTATTATATATTTCTCAGAGAGGAAGACTACTGAGCGGCTACGGTTGAGCCTGTGAGGAAATGAATACGCAGCATTAGGAAGTAGGATTTAAAGGCTTTTAATGATGCTGGACTCACATGAAAGGTATGCTTGATGCCCGGGGCAAGGTTCTCTGTCTTGATCTTCCAGATCAGTGGCTGGGGGGAGTTGAGCACGAAGACCAGTGGCTTCTGGTGGCGCAGCAAAGACTGGATGGGTTTCAGATGCAGCTCAACCTGGAACAGCAATGAAAAAAAAAGAAAGAAAAAGGATTTGAGTCATAAAGGAGCAACAGACATCATACTGAGGAAGACATAAGGGCATAAACAGAGAACAGTCAATACAAGATCACAGTATGTAACATGATCCCATTTCACACAGCTACAATGCGACGATGTCAAAGCTTTGATTTTCTCATGTTTACTGAAATTTAACTAAAAATATCAGGCGATACAGCTGCTACCCTGGTGTGATTGCAGCGCTATAATGTTGTAGATTGTTCTTTATCAGGCGTTGTGGTTGTTTATGTACTCACTTAGCTGATAAACTCACAAAGACGGCATGCTGTGTTCTCCCTAAAAGGCACTTGCTTTGCACTGATATGTACCCTCAGTGGGATCTGAACTTTCACACAGTGGAGTCTTTGTTAACAGAGGGAAAAAAATAGTAAGCGGCGGGTCTCTGTTACCATCTCTACAGCATGCAACGATGCCTTTGGTTCTCAGGCGGCCATTAAAATAGATTTTCACAGTCTGGTAGTCAGACGGGGAAAACAAAGTCGTTGTTGATGTTTTGGGACCTAAACTGTTGTGATCTTGGTTCAGCGTTGGACCTGTCTGCACCATTTGGGCCGAGATCTAGTCAGGTGGTTCATGGCCTGAGCATGCACTGACCTCAGAGTCATCTGAGGAAAGGGTCTGGATTTCAATCTTCCTCTGAAAAGAGTAGCTAAACTTTTGAAATACTGCTATAACCAGAGCTCAGAGAGATGAGAAGTGATACTCTTGAGGGTATGGTGGTCTATGCGACGCTCTTCTTTAAAGTTCCTCCTCTCTGTATTCCCAGACTAATCGCATTAACCCCATCCTGTGTGTCAGCAGTAAAGGACTGTAAATGACTAATTCAACCCACAAGGATTCACATTATATGACACTAAGAGCCGAACAGTAACTTAATCAGTCACAGCTCGCAAAGATATTGGCTCTTCGCTGTTCTCAATAAATAGAGCCTTTGTACTTCCACTGAGGCTAATAATGGAACGAATTATCTGTAATTACAATGATGGAGATTGTAAAACCGAGTTGACAGTTTAATATTAAGAGTGTTTGAATGAGTTAGAACCATGGAAAACTGAAGGGACCATTCACAGCAACAATTTGTTTGAAAGCGGTTATAGCATGTATTCTATCAAGACAAGACAGACATGGTTAATAGAAACCATTGCCATTGTTCTGGTGCAGTGCATTTTTTTGCTACACAAACCAAACCACAAATCAACAGCGACATCAACAAACAGCACTCTATTCTTTCACACTGACTTTTTTAAGGAGAAAGTAAATTGTTTCTGTGATGGTCTGCCATGGGTGCTTAAACAGGCTAAATGCTGAACAGAGTAAAAAGAAAATTCCACATTTCTCTCTGCTATACTGATTATTTCCATACTGTGAGTAAGGCTGAATTCTGAAACTTCCAAATCTGTTCTATCACAAATCATAAACAGTATTGTAAAAAAGTGCCAAAGAGGTGAAACAGTTATTTGGCAATTGTGGATTTTGCTTGCTACCATTACCAGCAAATGGTAAGCCAGTCAGTTGTACTACGATAAAGTTAGGGTTGGCAATGTAGCCCCAATAGCAGATGTATTGCTAAAGCAATTAGCGAGCTAGTCGCATGAGAATGGCAGGCAAAACATACCAATGCTAGCATGCTAGCTTGACAGCAGTTAGTACTAACAATAGCCACGTTCATTCTTTTACGTTCATTGCTATAGTGTCAGGCTTTCTCTTACGTGTGAATGAGACACAAGGTCGTTGGATATGCTTAGCGATGACAACAATGCGCTACCCTCCTCTTGGGGGAGTGGCTTTGGAGGGTCAAAATGTAGCTTATACTTGGTGGTTTCACAGAGTGTTACCACCCGTAACTTTAATGTTAGCCCCTGAAGATGATCAATTACATTTCTGGCTGTTATAGTACAGCATTACTCTTACTCACATTTCTTTCCTCTTCGTTTTTATACAGTAGTCTGGTTGATATGCTCTTTGCATGCATGTGTCTCGACTATTTGCGCTAAAGATAGTAGAGGAAAAGATTCCACTCCGTATCATTACAATGTTTATAAAGATAAAGACTTTACTGTGTCTTTAGCTGTACAAAAAGACCAACAGATGGCTGAGGCTGAGTCTAGATAAAAAAAAATTGCAGGTGATCACCGAGATGACGCCCAGTGATTGCCTCGCAAGCTACTGTGGCTTGTTAGAGCAAAGTACCAACAGCTGGTCGATAGGGAGCAATACTCCAAATCTTCCAGCTACGCTTTAAAAGTACGTTGTATCTTTTTGACCTTAACTGAGGTTTTTTTTTTGTCAGTTGCTGTTTCCAAGATCAAGAATGAAAACTCAACAAGCCCATATTATATTGGTCAGTGCTACGCAGACCACAGAATAGAACCATGCAATTTATTTCACAGATACTAATCACAATTCAAATTGCCATATCGGTCAGACGAATAGTAATTATCATGTCAGTGGGAAAGATAGAAGAAACACTGATCTATATATCTCCGTCACATGCACACACTATGCCTCACTGAGCCAACTGCATGCCAGACTCCTGTCTCCCTCTAAAGAGATCTATTCTATCCAACAAAAAGTGATTTTCTTTTTCTGGCAGACGCTCCGTGTTCAAAGACTTGTCACTGTGATGCTGCGTGAAGCGTTTAACAAGAGACATCACCAGCACAGACAGAGCGAACAGTAAGCATCAAAGCCTAATTATCAGTCCTCCGCAGATGTAACCCTGGAGGAGAGCAACACAAATGAGTGTTTAGAGACGTGGTCCATGAAAGTGCTGTGAAAATCATTAGAAAGCTCCTCTGAGACGGGAAAATGGAAAAATTACTAAATAGTTATCTATGAGGCAAACTGGTTGGTGATCCAAACAAGCAGATCAGAGGCTCTCTCTAGCTTTTTTTTTTTTTTTTTTCTTTGCATATTTGCGTCTTCAGTCCAGACTCTGGAAAAAGCGTGTGCATTGCTCCTCTGAGTATAACAACAACCCAGATATAATCATACCTGGCTTGGCTTTGAGGCCCTGGCTTTGAGAGATGGAAGAGGCAGACAGATGAAGAATGAGAGTGAGGGAGAGAGTTGTAAAAGACGAGGAAATTAAACCCAGACAGAAACATTTCCAGAAGACGTGAGTCACCTGAACACATAAATACAAACAGAGCGCTAAGGAGAGGAAGTGCCAAGCGCCGCTGACGGTGAAGAGGAGAAAACTGTGGTAACTATCTGCTGTTTAAAAAGGTTTAGCAGGTAAACAGAGATAATACAGAGCTCTATCTGACAAGAGCTGGGTTGCGACATCGAAGCGATGATGAGGATTCGGCAGCAGCTGGTGTGCATCTCTGCCCACGGAGTTGCCGTCATAAAGTTTGGTAAGACTGGCGCGCATAGCAACAGACCCTGTTACACAGCCAGGGTGTCGAGAGAAGAGGTGCAGAAACACCAGTGCCTCTAATGGTGTTTGCAGGGATCAGGTGGCGCTGAGTTGTTCCTGGTGCTGCTACCTTTATCGGACCCTGCGGAGAGGGTCCGCCGGGGACAGGAGGCCACATCTGATTGATTATCAGGAGGCTGGCAAAGGGATTTGGAGGTCCAGGGTCCATTACAGTTATAGGGCGCATTTGCCAGCAACCGGGGATGGAGGCCTATCGTGTTACTGAAACTACACTCCACACAAGGGACGACAGCTGTAGCAGGATAAGCAAAGCCCGTCACAGAGCATGCCATTAGTGTTAGTAGCGTGTGTAAACAATGGAAATGCTGAAAAGAAAACAATAGAGCTTCAACTTTAGGCTCTAAATCAACTTCAACAACAAACACAGTGCCAGCTGGAACAAAAACCCAAATGACAATAATCATATGCAATCCTTTACAGTACAACAAAGCCACAACGTTAGATTTAGAGCGTGCCGATGTCTCTGACAGTGTAATTGTAAAGGCTGATTTGTTTGTCCTGTCTCGAGCATGTGGTTGCAATTTCATGACCTTTTTGAGCCAATTAAATCACGCTAAGTTTCAAAAGTGCTGCATAAAACACTCTGCATGAACACTGTAAAGTGATACTTTCATAGACAAACATTGACACCCTGCAGTCGGAGCTCAGTATCAGGGAGACTCAGTGTCCTTGCAGTTTCCTTTATTGACAGAGCTAATTAAGAGCCCGGTGATCCCCGCTGATTCAGAGAAAACCCCAAACATCCTTTAATTAGGCAAAAAGTAAGACTTATCTAGAAACACACTCTCCCTCCCAGGAAATAACAATCACAGTCAATGACATCAGGCAGAGACACTCTGAATAACAATGACTGGCTTGGCATGTTTTAAATTGGAATCAGTGAGGGTTAAAATAGATCAATATCCACGGAGCCTGGAACATTGTAAAAGCTGAAAACAAAACAAAGCCTGGCTAGGACCTGAAAAGTCATGGCTTCAAGAGAAGAAAGGCACACTGCCTGGGACCAATCATACGCCGTTATCTGATGCGTGCGTATGTGCGTGTGTCTTGTCTGTCTGGATCTTGGTTCTTTCTGGATCACTGAGCGTGTACAGAGGAAAGCCAGGGCAAAGGAGCTAAATGATGGAGGGGAGGCGGACCAAAACCTGTTGACCGCTCTTATCACTGCCACCCACATATTTGAGCGCGCTGGAGATGCTACCTGGAGCCTTTTCCCTGAACTGTGATGGTAATCAGTCTGCACTCGGCTCAGCACCGAGCTGCAAGAGGCCCGAACAGCCTGAAAAGACGTCAAAGTGAGGCGGGACCTCTGGATAGCAATCTTTGGGTGATATGGCGGAATGGCAGGACATGTTGGAGAAAATAATACAGCATGGAGGCGGAGGGACCGGGTCAGGAGGAAGGAGCATGATTACGCTCTGATTAGATTAAGTCTTACTCAAGTGTAAATCCATTTTTCTGCGGTGGTAGTTTCTCCTGTTGTTCTACAATGATTAGTTTCGGCTGATGATGTTGATATTGTAATTTCATTGGGGATATTTGTGCAAGCAGGCAAAAGTAAGTTTTGTAATAATACCTCGATCACAACAGCCAGACAGGCATTTAATCTGCTGGAGCCTGATGGTGTTAGCCCTTGCTACCATCTAATTTGTGATTTGAGTGCTTCTTTTGATGCCCTGATTATAGACTACATACATTGTGCTATACTGCCACAATGAAAGACCCGAAGCAAAAGAGGCAGGACAGTCGTGTTATGTACAGCTTGGCATCTATTGTGACTTTTACATATGCTTCCTGAACAATGGCATAACGTTGCAATGACAATTATTTACCATCCTCACCCGACCTCATTGTCTCCCCAATTTGCAGACATTCTCTGCTGCTGTTCTGCTTTGAGTTAGCTGCTACATGCTGCGAGCTGCTTGCGTGAAACGGTGGTGGTGGGTCACACACGTAGCATGTTGAGAAAGCGTCCAACCCCCCGTCCCATCCTCCATCTCTCTAACTCATCTCATTTCAGAGCTGCTCAGTTCAATTCAACGTGGACGCTATTATCATAAAATCTGG
>OMLP01006422.1:21057-51582 GCA_900302685.1 Spondyliosoma cantharus | reverse complement strand
TAACAGGAAGTGGGAAGTAGCAAGCCGAGCCGAGCGCCCTGGATGCTGGACCGTTCTCTGGCTGCCATTATGAATGCAAAGCTGCAAATGCTCGCCGAGGCCCAGGCGTCCATAACCATTACCATAACCTGTGAGCCATGGACAAAAGCTGAAAGTCAAATGAGGCGGACTGGCTGTAATACGCTTTGCAATTTATACGCTCATTCTGGATGGGCTGCCCTCTGCCATCGCGGTCCTGGAGGCCTCTTTGAGTGTGAAATAGCCTGCTGAAGGATACATTTCACCAATTAAAATCCCTGAATTATTTGGACATGGATTCTTACCTTTAGCCTCGAGAGACGCTTCGGACTGTCGGAGGAGAATTCACGAGACAATCAGAGGGAAAAAAAAGATCATTACATTTATTTTTTGCAACCGGACCCCATCCCAAATAGTTTCCTTTTTGAAATTATAATCATCCCAAACGTCCGGCACCTGATTGTTATTTCCCTCCTCTTCTCCTCCTCCAGGTTTGCGTAAAAAAAAAAAAGGAAAGACTTATTTAGCCGGAGATGAAAGGATGAGGTAAGACCAGGGATACTTCAGAGGGCTCGCCGTGTGATGTGCTGTTTGAAGCGGATGCACATGGACCATTTCAAAGACATCTGGAGAACCGAATGGCCGGTGGCGCTGCGTTGCCATGGCAGCCACGTGCTGCACTGTCCTCCGCTCTTCATCCGAGGCGACCGCCGCTTAGAAAATAATATAATGTAATAAGAAAGCTAAAGTAGATCCGATATTGGATTGGGAGACAGATGGTGAAATTATGGTTTATTACCTCAGTAGGTGACGCCGCCAACTGCCTCGCTGCCATTTGAATAAATGGATCAAGAGAAATGTTCAGGCAGGTGTTTTTTTAAAAGCAGAGCGTTCACGAGGTGTGATTCATACGTGCAGTGGTAATAAATACCCCAAATAACCAAACCATATTTCTATTTGGTTCATGCAACCTTTTCAGTGTCCAGCTGAAGTCACATTTATCCCTTTTTCTTGTCAGAAATGTCATAAAATGCCTTTTCTGTTTTGGTTTTTATTACTAAAAAGAAGAAAAAGGTCTTCAGGTGTAAGAAATGTTCCTGCTTGTTGCAGGATGTGTCTGTGCTGGTGCTGATCCGCAGCAGGAACACAGGGTGGAAGTGGAAACAGGAGCAAACGACGTGTTTGGGATCACGAGCACCAACAGAGCCTCTGTAGGTGCTGACTTTGACCTTTTTCAAGAAACTGTGTGACACTCTGAACGACAGGAAGTAATAACTCTCCTTTAATTAATCTGCTAACTAGCTATCTTGGCTGTAAGCTGATTTGAGTGTGCGTTCAAGACGCTACGGCGCAGGACGAGACGCGTTCGTATTAGCATGTGAGATAAAGAGACCTGCAGGGAAGCTGATGCGCCTCGTTGGTAGTCTGCGGCCTGCTTTTCGCGAGATTTGATTGGCTGTGTTGAAATCACAGACCAGGATCCTGTCGAATTAACAGAACCAAAAAATATAAAGAATATAATTTTCTCACAGTTGGACGTCGAGCCTTTTGAAATGTAAATGCCAGTGTGACACAGACGTGCTCGTCCTCGGGCGGCTGCTTCAGAAACAAGACGTGATGAGATCTGAGATGCGAGCGATGTTTGACAGCTTTGACAAAAGGTCAGCGAGGAATTACTTTCTTTTACCCTTGTCGAGTATTTCCGCCGTTTCTTTCCACTCAAATCTTCTGTGTCGCTTCTACTCTCCCACGCTGCGAAGCTCTTTTTCATCCACGAAACACACCTGGCCGGAGAGCTTTCTGCTGGCATTCAACCGGACAATCACTCCTTTAAACTTCTCTTCTCAGATGATTGTGATCCTGATCCTTTTCCCTTTACTTTTGTGCAGCCCGCCATCTGCCCCAGCACCACCACTTCCTCCAGGATGTTCTGGGAGATTCACCTGAGAGTTTCCATCAGCCACCTGCTGGCTTTTCACCACCACCAGCGTCTGAACTCCGAGGGGATCCTGCACGATCTGACATCTTCACTTAAAGGGAAAGTGCACAGATTTTATACATCAGTGTGCGAGCATCTCTTGGCACGGAGAAAAAAGAGGTATGAAGCCTTCTGTGGCTTTCAAGGAAGCTAGTTAAATCACTAATTCGGCCTGAAAACTACAAATTTAATTATTTTTTTTAAATATCATGATCGGAGTAGTTAGAAAGAAGTGGGGTCGTCACACTTCTGTAGCCACCTCCTCATGCCGCTACTAGCACAACACGGCAGAATCTCATCAACTTGTTGCATTGTGGGTAATGTAGGCGGCAGGTTTTGATGGATAAGAAGAACGTGTGGAGAACATATTTTATTTCTTGGAGCCCTCCGCTCAGATTCGAGTGCATGAATATGTTTTCTCAATCCTAACCCATGTGAGAGTCGTTCCAGCCGTGATTAAAATCTCTATTTTAATGGTTTATTTTTCCCTTTTTAAGGGCACGGCGTGTGAAAATACTCTTCTCTAACCCGCATCACGCAATCGGTCTACGGGTTTCCCGGACAAATCATCAAATCAGTCAATGAAAACTTTTTTTTATTGTAATATCATAAATGAAATAGTTGTACACTTCCTGCTCATCGTCTTCCTTCTACATTTAGTTCTGAGAACTTGGAGAGCAGCTGTCTCAGAACGGAACAGTAATTTGTCACCTCCCTTCTTTTTTATCAGCATGATTTAAAAATAGATAACGTTGCCAGTGAAAATCTCCAACATGTCCACTATTCATGAGAAAAACGTCCTCGTTTTCAGCTTTGTGGTAATTCTTCAAATGATTCAGCGGCTTTATAAAAGGTTTGTTTGGCGTAAGAAGTAGGAGAATTGTCTCAACTCATACAGGAGCACTCCCTCCTTCAGATTTATTAAAAAATTCAATTTCCATTTTTATGCGGTGGCACAATATCAAGAATAATCTCACATAAATCCAAAAAAAAAAGGAATTTCCCGTCAGTGAAGACTTTTTATAGTTGCTAGAAAAGAAAACTTTCCCCTTGATCTCCAACCCTCGGGGTGTCAGAGAAACATCAAGAAATGAAATTACCACAAAGTCAGAGTTACAGAAATAATGTTTTTATGTGCGTTAACCCATTCCTGGAAATGTATGTGAAATATATTCGAGCCCAAATGAAATCCAAAGCTGTTGCGAGCTGCAGAGAGTTTTGGGCTCTTTTGAAAGCGTGCAATCTATTTTCTTCTCGCCAAACAGTCAGAAGCTGTAAGTGCCTCTGTCACTGATCTGTAGGAGTTTGAACACACTGAATTATTTATCAACTTGACGCAAAAATAACTCCCTGCACCTGTTAGCTGGAAAACAAAATGGGTCCACATCATATGACATGGTCCAGTCACCTCACCTGCTTGAGAGTAACAGGAGCATTAAACTTATTGTACTTATTATTTCCTTATTCACGCAGACTTCAAAAACACGTGCTGAGGTGGATAAACCGCCTGATTCAAGATCAAAATGCACAAAAATGACATATTCACAGATTTGAAATCTCACTGGCTACATGACGTGTCAATCAACTGAAGGCTGGCATGTCGGTGGCTCAGGAGAGAGAGGAGAGAAGAGAGGGAGGGTCGCGGGCTGTGATTGGTGGGATGGTCAGCGCTCTGTGGTTTAGTCTTGATAGGTTGAGAACATGGCGGTAAGGATAAGGACCGGCCGCTGCTGTTCAAATCTTTTCTAGTCGTACATTCATTTTGATTTAAACCCTGAACATGTGAAACAGAGGCCTGCTGTCTGCTGTCTGCCTGTGATGGACAGAGAACTTTTATCACAGATAGGAAGCAAACATGCAAACACAAAAAAAAAACATTGCACAGACATGAAGAGATCTCCTGTTACCAAGGAGCTCTGTTGTGAATTAAAAAGCCTGTCACCAGCCTGACGCAGGCGTGAAATCACAGATATCCCCTCCGGAGCCGATGTTATTTATGTTTTCTGTTGTTGTCTCCCGTCTAAGAAATGCGCACACGCTAAAATTTATATTTTCAGAACGTAAAAATCAAAGCCATCATTCACACGTCGTGCGAGAGGAGGCGAGGCTCTGCTGGAAGACGTCTCTCCTTTACCTCAAGTTCAGACTTTGTTTTCAAGGAGACTCTGCTCTTGATATTATAATTAGCTTGCACCCCCCCCAAACTCGTGAATATTGCTCCGGTATTTCCTCATACACGGAGCACCGGCGCTCCTGCTATCTTTGTTGGACGTCTAATAAAGCATTGTAGAAAATGATGTAAAGCATCAAGAAGTTAAGCATCTTTACCGAGAATACCTCGACAGAAGGAAAAACCTGCCTTTTGCTAAAGATGTCTAACATGCTAAAAAAAAAAGATCACACGAGTGAAACGAGCCCCGAGGAACAAACCGTGATGCAGAACTGGATCGAGCCACTCGCTGCTTGTTGACCGGGCGGTGCGGCGGCGGCGCCCCGTGCAGACTCAGAGAGGTGGATGTGTGGAGATCAGAAGAGGAGCAAATAAAGTAAAAATAAAAGCTGAGAAACACCGAGACAAAGTGGAACGCCCGGAGCTGAAAACAATCTCATGAGCTCTGTTCCGCCGAGGACCACATATAAGGTCAGAGCTTTCATTTGGTCCTTTCATTTTGGAAGGAAAAAAAAAAAATGGACCACCTACTATGACTGTTTGCCGCTTGAGATATTAGTTCTTGCCTGGTGTGATTTCTTCCCTCTTTGTTTGAGAGAGAGAGAGAGAGAAAAATAGACACATCGCGGCTGAAAACTAAGACTCAGGAAAGTGAAACAACAAACAGCAAAAAGTTGCTGAGAGCAACAAACACACCAGCAATCAGTCAGACACAAACAAATGCTCTTGACATCAACAGTAGGGCTGCGTCCCCTTTGTCAGCCTCCAGCCCTTTGCTGCTTTGACAGTTTTCATCTTTGAGATTTAACGTAGTCGACACTCGAGAGCCCGACAGACTTAGTGCAAAATATAGTGAAGCAGCATGTGTGATAAATGTTTTGATTTGTTTGGCCTTAATAAAAGAGTCAAGACTTCTTCTGCCTTAGAATTAAAAGACTAGTTTGACATCTTTAGAAACACACACATAAGTTTTGCTGCGAAAACATGATGAAACCGTAGCCAAGAAGTATTCTGGCACAAATCTAATCTAATCTAAAACCAAAACTTTGAACTTCAGAACTGATTAAACACATAAGAGTTGACACGTGAGTCTGAGTTTCAGGTTTTACCTTTACAGACCAGGCTAGCTGTTCCCCTGTTTTCTTGCTAAGCTACGCTAACCGGCCACAGACGTGATGTTTATGTGACAGATATGAAATCATCAAACGTTCTTCTAGCCACAGGAGGAAGCTGATATCAGCAGACTGGCTAGAAAACATAGTGGATCATTTATTTATCCTCTGAAGAGCCAGATATCTTTCTCAGGAGTCACTTGGTGTCAGCCGGATGTGGAAATCTGCCTATTCTAGACGTATTAAAGAAGAAATAGATGAGTAAATATTGGACTTTTAGTCGTCAGCCTATTAAAGCGTAGCTTTGTGTCTGTTGGAGGTGAATATAGATGACTGGACTGTGTCTGTCAGCTTGTTTTGAGGCCACAAAGCTCTCTGTTACTGCAGCTTTAAAACCTTTTTGATCATCTGACTATTTGGCTTTCTTGCCATATCAGACTCGTTTTCATTTTAGCAAGGTCAAAAACTGAAATTAGCCTTTAAGCAGTACGGGACAAAGAGACTGCTGCAGACTCTGTGGATGTGCTTTAGCATTTATAGTCACATAAAGAAGGAAACTCAGCGACAGAAGCTGATACACAGACAGTTCTTACGTTCCTGCAGGAGAGTAACTGCTGGCAAACAAAGGCTCAGAGAGCTCCGTCACATCAGTTTTTACAGGCTACAGCAGACACAAAATCAATGGCATTAACCTGTTTGCAGTAAAAATCAACCGTGAGAGGAATAAGGGTCCATTTCCTGCTCGGAGCTGGTTCAGAGAAGATCTCCAGCCTCTCTCAGAGGACCCTGCATGTCCGCTCGCTCAGCGGCCTCAGCACAAACACCAAAGAGCGCCGATGCAAATGGCCTGATTGACCCAAGGTCAGCGAATCAGGCATCAGCACCGGCAGCCCGGCCCTTCAGGACCCGCACCGCACCATTATATCAATCTGTCTGCCTTCAAAAGCAATTCCAGCACGTCAATAGGCTGCTATTGTGGAGACCAGACGTGGCCACGAGGGTCGATCGATGCTCATATATTCCTTCTGTAGATACTCTCTTTGTCTCTCGCAGGGGCTGAGAGGAGTGTTTACCAGGCGCTGGCTTTTCTCTGAAAGCAAGTCAAATTTATTGTTAGGGCTAGTGATGGGGACTAACATGAAAATTACAGAAAGCAGAGAATGCACTGACATTGAGAGAGCTGACTGGGGACAAACAGAGAGTATCTGGCACACAAATTAATACAGAAAAACAATGTGAGCGCGAGAGATGAAGAGTTTCTTTGCTGTCTGTCGAAGCACGGGTGGCACGAGTGGGACATCAGTGCACTGAGAGTGCTGATTGAAGTTCATAGGCAGCGGGTGATTTGTGCAGATTTTAACAAGCACATTTGTAGGCGCGGAAATGATTATTGCTTTTCCCCCTCAGCTCACATCGTCTCCTCTCTTCCTGTAGTTGACGAGAAGAAGAAGTGTGCTGGATAATTTCTGCCCACCAGGGGGGACGGCCTTCGCCCAGACTCGTATTCTCATTTCGCTTGTGCACGAGTCGCTTCAGGAAGATGTCGTTTAGTTTTCATCTTTATGAGAATAGAACACAGCAAAAGTGCAAAAAAAACAACAGCAGCCAGCCGACGCCCGTAAGATTCACAAGCCGTTTTTATACTGAGCAGTAAGTCGCCAACTAGCCGTCCTTCTTGCAGCTAGGTTCGCGGATTTAGACAGAAGGCGGTAAATTGGGGAGGGTTCACTTATTTCCACCTCTATCTGAATCCGAGCCGTCGATGTGTCGGCCTCTGCGTGAGATGGGCGGAGGTGTCGACGCCCTGCGCTGTTGTGCGACCCACAGCCGAGGAAGCAGCTGATCACAGCAGTCAGTCCATCACTTCATCCACGGACGTCAACATGAGCAACTGGAAAGATCCAGGAGATGCTGCGTCTCCTCGTCTCTGTAGCTGTTTGGTTGTGTCCGCTTGTTGTTGTAGCGGCGAGCTACGAACGGTCGCTACTTTCAAATTAAAAGCCCCCCGCTAAGAACCCAGTTCTAAACTCCAATGGGGTACAATGTAAAACTCTTATTTTGAAGACAAACTCGTTGTCACTGTTCACTGCCCAACTTCGTGCTTCACATGTTTACGCCGACCCCAGAGGAGGCCAAGTGGAGGCTTTTGGAAAAGGAGGAATATTACACCTCCCTTTACCTTGCAGCAAATGTGCCGCCTTTTCTATCTAGAAGGAGCTACTGTTGATGAAATCTGTTGGCAAATTTACAAAAAGGTAAATGTAACATATTTACAAAGAAAACAGGAAAACACACATGAACAACTTGAAGGACAAATATCTTTTAATTACACGTTTTTTGATATTTTATGTTTAAATATGGAAACTAAATGTGAAATGTAAATTAAAATTGACCAGTATATGAAAAAATAACATCACCTGCTGTACACTGATGAATGAAGCTCTTTGCCAACGCTGCGTCAGCTAAACTTTATAGGAAGAGAAAGGAAAGGATTTATTTTCAGTAATAATCAATGTGTATTTCTTTCCACTGAATTCTAACATGTAACCTTCATCACCCTTATTCTACTCACATACAGGAATAGATTACTATTTATATTTTATCACAGTTTCAGACAACATTTCAATGATTCTCACATTGCAAAAGTAATAATACCAATCGAGAATATCTGTGAGTGATGGGACGTTAGTGTCCAGAACATCTTGAGAATATTAATAAAGTTGTTTATTGCAACATAACACTGACAGTTTGTTTTCACCGCTTTTATTATGTGAGTAATTTTCCGTGTGGCAAACGTAAATTTGAGCGTCTCAGCCTCGCCTCTCCGCATGGCTGCTCTCAGAATTGGTTCTTTTATCTGCACTCATTCTATCTGTGATGACCTCGGACAGACATCATTTCATTCTCCATTACTCCCATCGATACTGCGGCTCCGAAGGCCGCTCTCCTCTCACTTCCTGCCTCGAATCACCAGCCTGTTGTTGCCCGTCTGTGCGATGTTTATCGCACAATAACCCTGTCCGGAGAAGCCTCGGCCGTCACTCAGCGCTTGAAACCTTGACTATGTAAACTCAGGGAATACGCTGTCAAGAAGTCGGCCTTAAAATAAATGTCACTATTATCACTGAGCGTGTTAAAGAAGAAAAACAACAAAGGCCGCAAATTGCTGCCACCCTGACATCAGCGTCTGTGCTTCACAACAATAACACACTGTGTAATAGATATAAATCATCTTTCACAATTCCAAGGTTATATATTGGATATTTTCTTTATGCTTTTGTCAGGATTGCACAGTCCTCTGTGGATGGACGCCTTAATGTACAACTTAAACTCAGGAATTTCTTCGCTGATTCCGATTGTTTCGTTTCATTCAGTTCATTTTCTCAGCGACAATTTCAACATAATTTAGCATAAAAATCTACATTCAAGCCATTAAAATCAAATGAACCCTGACATCACTTCCATTTGTAGTGAAATAATCACAAAGTGAAACAGATTAATGAATAAAACCGGATCTTACTCTGGAGCAGGGTTAGAATCTTGTCTTGATCTTTTCCTAAACATAACCAAGTATTTGTTGTGCCTAAACCTAATGAAACCATGACCGTCTGACAACAGTAATAACAGTCAACAAAAGTCAGGATATGTCATAAAATAGAACCGTTCACGATTCGATTGAAGAGCGGCAGATGGCTTTTGTTCTGTAGTAGACACGGCGCACTAATGTTTCTTCTCTAGCTGTGGAGGGCGATTAGAGGGTTCACCGTTCACGAGTCGGATTTTTTTCTAATCACGGTGTCGGCAGTTTGATCCCGAGCTCCTCCTGTCCACGTGTGTGAGTTTCCTCAGGCAACACACTTGACCCGAGAATGCTCCGATCTTCAGACACCTTGCGCGAAAGTTGTGGAAACTATCTGCTCTGCTGTCGCAGGCCGACACCTCTTCAACACTTCCACACTTTCTGATTATATAAAACTCTGAACATAAACACAAAGGACAAAGTGTTCGCCATCATCTCCAGGTGGCCGGCAGCCCCGGTGCCATGTGAGGCGCTGTCCACATTGAGCATGATGATATGCATTGTGTGACTGCCCGGCGCTCTCCTTCATTTCCTCCTCTAACAGCCTCCCCCCTGCTGTGCTGCACAGACCCCATGCCAGCAGGCTCCATCTTATAGGCTAAACTATCTGAAAACAGCAGCAAGCGAGAGCTTTTAAGAAAATGTCATCTTGTGAACAGCAGCAGCAGCTCTGTGTATGGGTGTTTGTGACAGATAGAGAGAGACAAAGAGGGTGAAATTGCGCTGCGGCGAGCCAAAGTGAAATTAGCGGTTAGTGCACGTTTGCTGACGGACAGGAGACGAATTAAAGAAATAAATAAGGAGGAACGTATTGAATGCAGATGCTTCCTTGCAGGCTGTTGGGGGCTCACTGATTGGTTTGGTGCCCATCAAATTTGTCTCAAATTGCAAATCATTTGCTAAAAACCTTCAATCAGCAGATCCATTTGTGACACTTTGTACTGACGTGAAGGGAAATCCACAGCGTCACGATGTTGAGAAGCATTTCTGAAGCATTTTCACAGAACATACACCTACATTTTCTACATACATATCAATAGATGCAGAGAAATGTGCTTTGACGTGTGCAGCCGAATACTGGATGTAATTTCCTTTGCATTTACACACGGAAAATTCCAATTCTTTTCATCGAGATCCTGCTGGCAAGGTAATCCAAGCCATCAGGCCACGACCTCTTCTCTACGTGGGAACAGAATATAAAACAAGACCACGAGTGTACAGCCACGCGAGCAGCTCTGCGACGGCTGTATTGAAGCACGTCGGTGTTTTGAGCTGAATGTTAATGACAGCGTGCTGTTTTCTATGCATGTTTTCAATCTGCACAAAAGCAGATCTCAGCTGAAAAGCTAGAAATTCAATAAAAGTCAGAACACTGAAGGAGAAAAGTTGGTGAATCGATAAAAGTAAAATGTGACAGATGACGTACATGCAGCAAAAGACTTTAATTTGAAGCTTTTGCTCCAGTAAAGAAACATTTCCATCATGTTTTCCTCATTAGTTTGCCTCTCATGGTGCACCATTTTTTCTTTGCAGTGGTTTACTTTACCTGACTGGTGAATTAGCGCCACCAACTCCTAATACTCACATAAAATAGGATGCAAATGGATTAATTCAAATTTCCTTGACATTCTTTTAAAATGTGCACAACGTGTAGGTGGAAACATTACTAATGTCAACATGCTGATGTTCAGCAAGTAATGCAACTGGATATTTGAACGGAGGCCTGGAGACATTTTCACTGGAATCAAAACAGGTATTTTAAGCCAAACCGTGATGTTTTCCTGAACATAACCAAGTGTTTTTTGTGCCTAAACCTAACGAGAGCATGAACACAGCGTTGTAACAAGACGGAAAGTTGTTCAGTTAAGTCAACTTATCTGTGGTTTTGCAGGAGCGTACTTGATCGACATTATTTCAGGCGACTGGGTTGATCCTCGCTGCCCCTTTTGAAGCCATTAAACACAGCACACGCTTTGATTCAGTGCCGTACGGAGCAGCTTCTTTCCAGCGGCTGTGAGACTCTTCAATCCATCCTCAGCACTGCGCCGCCGTAAGTAAACAGTTTTAATTCTAAGATTTATTCCATCTGAATAAGTCAGAATCTGACCTTGTGACATGCCTTCAGAATAACTCCGTAGTTATTACGGTCTTGTTTACTCGTGGAGGTCATAAAAAGAATCCGTATTAAATTGACACTTTTTCATAACCATTTAAAAACTCCTCGCAGGAAGTTTAGCGTGTTAGCATGGCAGCATTGTGCAGCCGTAGCTGAAGGCGAAGTCAGTAGGTGAAGAGGTGGGAGGTGAGTCAGGTGATCATCACAGTCAGGCAGGATTCATCTTCTGGGCACCAGAATTACACAGCAGTCCATCCGGGAGTTGTTTGGATGTTTCTGTGTGGACTAAAGTGGCGGATCCACCAACAGTGCCATCCCTGGAGCGACGCCGCTGGCACCGCTACAAAGCACACATCTGTGGATATTTGAAAAATTAGTTATGAGCCAAACCATATTCCAACCAAAATCTGCTGAAGTGATTTTTTGCTGGGTTATTTAGTCACCCCTAAAGTGACATTAATATTGCACACAGCTGTGACCACTCATATGGTGCCACAGTCGAAGTCAAAATAGATAAACTCTCGTTTGTCTGTTTGTAATTTTCGCGTGCAGACTTCAGCGGGAGTCGAGCAGACGGCTCCGGCTGGTTTTATGTCCGCTGGCTGTTCTGAGCTGATCCCGCTCACTTAATCTTAAAAAAAAACTGTTTGACGGACAACTGCAAATCATCCCGAGAAAGGGATTCAGTGATGGAATAACAGTCGGCCCCTCTGAGGCTTTGACAACCCAAAAATGGCAGCATGAATCTTCACTGCCCGCTGTAATTCAGTGCCATTCAATCCACATGCCAGCTGTGCCTGGGCCGTCTCAGCCTCCTCTCTACTTTAGTGCTGTGTCTGTCCAAGCAAACTAAATAACTATGACTTAAAGTGTTACCAGGCTGACAGGCCTTGAAAAGGCGCTGTCTGCCCCGGTGACACATCGCTCCCTTTGATCCTCCGCCGTCAAGACCGACACAGCCCGTCATAAAAACCTGCCGCAATGAACTTTTCAGAATTTTTTTTTTCTCCGTCCTCTTGATCACACAGACGCTCTCCTTGTTCTCCCTCTCTGCACCGCTCTGTTGCGCTTCTCTCTTTCTCTTTCCCCCCTCTCCTCTGCTCCCTATTGGTTTCTCTTGTCTGTGCCTCTTGATTTGGCTTAATGACGACATCTGACACAGTATAGTAATCAAGTGAAATGATTCCCCCCGTGGCTCGTGACAGACGCAGAGCGGAAACGAGTATCAGCAGACGGCGATTGGCAGCTTTTTTTTTTTTTTTTCTATTTGCATATCTTCTGTTTAACTTTTGGTGCCAGACTCTTACAACGGGGGAATATGTGCGCTCAGCAGGAGAACCATATTCTGAAAGATTTCGTCACCTGACTGTCGGCAGCAGATTCTGTGGAGCAAAGTGCGCCGATCCCCATGCTGGGAGACAGGAAGCCAGTGTTTCTTATGTAACGGACTGAAACGGTAATGCGTACTGTACTGCAAGTGATACCGAACGAACACGTGACGGACAAATCCATTAGCAATCGGACTGTATGACAACTGGGAATTTTTCTCTGCTTGTTGACATCAGCAGAGACTTTCTCAGTTTATGATTTATTCATTTCTACGTGGTGGTGGAATACTATCGGAATGGAAAATATGCTGCTTTATGTGGGGGATCTACTCTTCAGGGGGCATGCGGATATGGCTAATGCTGCTATTTATATCAGAAACACTTTCTTCAAACCGAGCAGCCCTCAGAAGGAGCTCCACCGCGCCGAGCAGGCCGGCAGCACAACACTGAATCTCTGCCGACTCCAAAGTTGCTCTCTGACCTCCGACCCCCCCGCGAACGAACGCAGCGGCCGTGCAGAGTGAGATATATTTGTGCAGCGGCAGGTTGAACTCACTTCAATCTGTGTGATTCTAAACTGTCCTCGGTATGGAGTACATAAAGCACATCAATACCATGAAGTTAATTATGAACGTCTCCATCGTGGGCACGTCATCGTGTGTGAATACTCTTCATTAGTCTTTATATATCTCACAAATTGAGCTGAAGAGCATTCTTTATATCATTGTATGCACGATTTCTTCACATATTGGACATAAAGAAATAAGAACGAGGTTACACTGTGGGTGTGTTTGATTTGTGTGCTCAGCAGATGGTGCATTAAATCAGTAATTACTTAAAGCTGCTGTTAGCTAGTCTCATTCCCAACTCGTCAAACACTGACGGCTTCAGTCTTACAGTCAATATTGATATCTTACTAACAGACGCTTTAAGTTATTAGTTTTAACCATGTCGAGGTACGATAATGATAACCCTGACCTACAATGACGTCATCCTTCATTTGATTGCATTGTTGTTCTTATTGTGACAGTATATGGCCACTATTAGTCACCACGGAACAAGAAACACGTGGGTCATAATAAGATAGATTTTTTCTGATGAGGACGGGCTGCATGTACAGATTGCTTGTACGGTCCTACTGTGTCTGGTATGATCAGTAGCTTGAGTTGGCTAATGTTACTTTTAGCATTTACCTTTATACTGTAATGATCAATGGTAAGTCTTTCTTTTACAGTCCCCTAATTACCAGGTATTTACCTGGTAAATTCACAAAACACTAGTGTTACTAGGTAATTACCAATGGTAATAAGAAAGTAAATACAATACTGAGTAACACATGTTTGTTACCATATATTTACTGGGTAAATAGCTAGTAATTAGGGGACTGTAGCTACCTGCTTATTAGCAGCAGTAATTACCCAGTAACACAGTATCATTTACCATATAGTTACCAGCTAAATGCTCAGTATTTTAGCCATAGTTTCATTGTATTTACTTTCTTATTACCATTGGAAATTACCTATTACCTACCAGGTAAATACCTGGTAATTAGGGGACTGTAAAAGAAAGACTTACCTTATCATTTATACTTATACTTAAAAGAAAACAACATAAAATAAACACCAGAAACACCACTGACCAACATATCCCATAGTTTTTAGTTGGGTTGACATCTGAATATTGTCGCTCCTCCGCTCATATATTCAAGGCTTTTGCTTTAACTTGTCACCGTCTGCGTGCCTAATATTAATTTGTACTGACAGCAAACACAGACTTGATGTTATTGTTGAAATCGATGCAGCCAAATCCCCTCACCAGTCATCCTATTGATTTAGAGCGACAGGATAACGTCGCAATAAACGTAACGGCCGCGATGTTTGGTATCACTTTAACGGCATCCCGATGACAGTCTGTACTTTTTCACTCTTCTTTTTAATTAATCAGTCTGTCCCCTGCTTGCCCCCTTCAAACTTTTATTCCCAAATTCTCTTTGAAATAAAAAAAAAAGCCATCAAACAGGTAATTCAGTGCAGTAATGCAGTGTGATTGATGCCGCACTCATGCCAAAATGCATCAAAGACCGCAGATTTGGACCCGTATTCAGCACTCTCATGCATGTTTTAGCCTAGTATGTAATTCTTTAATACACATGTGCATCCATGCGTGTATCTGTGTGTGTATTTATGGGTGGATTATTATGTGAGTGAGTATGTGCACGATTTGGCAAACACACTCAGAACAGTAGGCGTCACGTCTTGTTCCCAGTACAAGGCAGAATTCATTTTCGGAAGTAGGCTACAGTGCTCTTTACAGCACCTCCATCTTTGCCATAGGGGACTAATGTTGCTGATTTAGCTCCTTTCACATTACACCATACATGACCAAGCAGACCTCATTTATTTTCCCTATATTTTCCCCTCTGTTTCCCTCCCCTCTGCTCCCCTCACACCAGCTTTCTACGTCTCTCCGCTCCAGTTTTTTTTTTTCTTCCCCCTCCTGAACACGGGGAAGATTTTTACAACTTCACATTTAACGCCACACTGAGTAAGATGTGATCTAAACGTTTGGCATTTTTTTTTGGTTTTTTCTCTCTCCTGGCTACTGGTGTCAGCGCCGCACATGTCTTCCCTGACTGCCCCACTACTTCGGCCACAAAACTGCTACAATCACTCGTTTCCAAATGCTTAGCGAGGATAGCCGCAGTTAAACTTGCTTTATTAGCTGTGTCGTTGTGAGAAGCTCGGTAGTAAATTTGCCCAAGAATTCCTCTTCAGTTGTCGCCTCTCTTTCCCTCCGTCTCTCCATCTTTTAGTGCTCTGTGAGGCAACTAATTGGGCCCAAGCAACAGACTGCACACTGACCTCCTCCTCCTCCCATCTTCTCTTTCTTTCTTTCTTTCTTTCTTGCTCAATTCACTTTAGTTTTCATGTCTCGCCACACTGGTTTGCCATTATGCGGGATACTATGCTGTCCTAGTGGTATCTGCCTCTTTCTGTCTTTGTGCCTGTGCGTGAAAAAAACATTCCCGTGAGCACAACTGATCAACAGACAGAGAACTTCTTCACACTTACACCACGAGTACGGTGCGGTGCAGAGGTTGGCTAGCGAAGGTTCAACCACAGGTGAGTCTGAGCTTTCTTCCAAACTGAAATATCCCACAACAACAATCGGATGAATCGTAGTCCCAAACAACGCTCCACAACTCCTCACTCGAGGGGAGGAGGAAATAGGGTAAAGAGGACAGAAGGGAAGGAGTGGAAGCACTGTGCAATTAATAATTAATAATCTACTCTTTTTGTGCAATAACTTGATCCACCACTTCAGTGCAATAATCTAATTTAACTGCTAATTTCTTCTGCCATATACAGTCCTATATATTTATGTTTATTCATCTATATTCACCCTCTACACAGTTCCTGATATTTATCTTAAAGTTAAGAGTTTATTGTGTATCTTGTTTATCTGGTTATTGTTTTTATTCTGTATTTTTTATATTGTATTTTTTTATTAAGCTGCTGGAAATCCAATTTCCTTGCGGGAGGCATCCCAAAAGGATCAATAAAGATAAGGCTAAGTCTAAGTCTCCAAAACCAGTGAAACCGAAGGAACCTGGGCAAAAACAAAGCCAAGACACGAGAACACAGGACCGGGGAATAAATGTGAAAATCAGGATTGATCCAAAGACAAACTGACGGGGAGTAAGTGAAAAACAACATGATCAACTAATGGAACACAGGTGAAGACAGAAACAGGGTGGAAAAAGACAAAGACAGGAAGTGGAAAGTAAAACACGACACACAACATTAAAACTAAAAACTAAAACGATCCATGATGATTATAAGCCAAAACAGGATCTTTGCCAAACCCTTACCAAGTGCTTCTTGTGCCTAAACCCAAAAGAAGCACAAAGTTGCAACCTAAGGAAAAGTTTTTCACTTATTCTGGTGATTGAACTTGTTCGGGTGAAAACATTTCTGACTTCTCTCTATAAAATAAACATAATATCACATATTAAAAGGCTCTGATTGAATGAAAAACACTTCTTTCCACCGAGTGCGACTCTCTTCGTATAATGAATACGACTTTGAATTACGAGCCATTCATGATTATTAAATCTTGTTAATACAAGGAGCTAATAACTGTCACATTATTGAACGTCTGTTCTGGAGGCTACATTTCACCACAGGGCTACAAAAAAAAGAAGCAGATTAGCACGACGCACAGAAATGTCTTTTGATGTTGAAATGGAAAAAGAAAATAACAGTCCGTCTCGTTTTAGTCATAAGTCCAACAATTTAAAAGTAATTGCTTACACTTTAATAAAGCGCTGTCATTTAATGGGCTTACGTTGTAATCATTCCATACGTATTGTAAATGTCCGGCCTTCGGGCGACTGAAGGGTTTTAACTGCTCAGTTAATGAAAACAGTCTGAGTGGTGCACTCAGACAGAGTAAATACTTGAAACACAATGAAATATACTTTAACATTTAACAGCGTCAAAGTGTTTAAGTGAGAGACAGAGATGAGAGGAAGTCTGTCTCTGTTATTGCAGTTGTCACTTTGAAACGCTGCAGTGTTGCATCAGGCTTGACATCATGAGCATTAACAAACATCCTCAAATATGTTTCAGCGCTGATTTGATCCAGACGAGAGTTGGAGGGAGGAGATATGGTCACGGTGTACCAAAAAACAAAAAAAAACAAAAAACAGCAGCTTGTCTGGAGACTCTTAAAGCTGCCTTCCAGTACCTACCATGCTGTAGAGCGTGCCAGGAAAAGATTTGGAGATTGGCAAGGTTTAATATAACGTTGAGGAAGGAAAACGTATCAGAAAACTAGCTTTAATAATAAGAATGAAGTCCAACATCCAACAATCAATGCAGCACAATGCTGGCGAACTAAAGCTGGCAACAGAAAGGCAACAAGGAGAGTCTAAGAAAGGAAAAACCATAAAGCCACAGGGAACCCATCAGAAACACAAGGAACACACAAAGACAGGGGAACAGAAAATTTCCACTTTTTTGGGATGTTTGAGCCGCAATCATCAGCAGCTACAGTGGACGGCAACACACAGCGTTATTTAATACACATAGCATCTGCCAGATGTGTCCTCCAGACAGAAGCAGCAGCAGAGGTAGCACAGCTGTGTGTCCTGATGTTAGTCACCAGCCTCCGTGCCTACTGCACTCCACTGAGATGGACTTTTAATCAATACTACGATGCGTACAGTCGGTGGAAGACACGAGTGGGTGTGTGTTTACTTCAAGTCACACAAATTGAAATGTTTTGGATGTAAAAATGAAACGTTTGACTCAATGACTCAACTTAACGATCGGGTTGAAAACTGAGGAAAGGACGATGCAGCCTGGTAAGAAAACAATAGGAGCAAACAGAGGAACGCTGCTGTCACTTCGCTTTGTGTGTCTCGTGACAAAACGGCCCGAAAACCCAACATAAGAAACCCGCCGAATGTTTTTCTTTATCCCCGTGCTGAAATGTGGCTGTCACATGGCAGCTGGTGCTGTATATACAGGCTGTCTGACCACACAGTGCACATGAAAAACGTCGAACAGATGGAGGGAGATGCGAAGTGGGTGAATTCAGACTCTTCCTCAGGAAGGAAGTACGACAACTTGAAGCAGGCGGACGTGAACACACATGGACGGACTTCGCGTACGGGAGCCTTTGGCCGCAGATAAAAGCATTTAGCAGGTAACTCCATCACTCAGATACCTCGTCCTCGCACACATCCGAGTGTTTGTTGTGACTGGGAACCGACGGGATAAATGTGCTCAGCGTGTTTACCTCTCCTCGTCCAGTCTCGCTATACGGCTGATTAATTTATTTATATGAAGGGACGAGCAAAACACGGGCGAAAGTACATATACACGCCAGGAGTCTCCTGAGAGCGCTCTGTGCCTCAAGCAAATAAATACTTTTAATCTCTTTTGCACATGTGACGTTGAGGCCTGGTCTTGATGGAGAGAGTGAGTCAGAGTATCTATAGAGACGAGACACGTTCGGAGAAATCAACACTATCGCTGAGAGATTAGACGGCAGTGGAAATGTTCAGTCTTTGGATTGAAGGAGACTAAAGTTAGTGAAGTCCCAAACAAACAAAGTGGACTAACCAGTTGCTCTTCAGCCGATCTGATCAGATAAAGAAAACTCCTTTCCAAAGATTCCCTGCTACAAGCGTTACCAGCAGAGCGGTTCATGTCTGCACAGCTGGAGAAATAACAGTAGAGCGGAGTGAAGCAAATTGTTTTTCCTTCCTGTACACACAGATTAACCTCTGTTTTACTAAAAGACACTTAAGCTTTCAAGTGCAAATACTGTCTTCGGTTGCCATTCAGGAGAGGTGTTTGAGGAGGAAGGAGGATACTCAAGAGGTCCACAGAACAACCTGCCCACCAGGATTTCCCCTGGTGCGCCTGACGGAGGCCCTAATGTCTCATCTCTCTACTTGAAAGTGTTTCATACAAATGAAGTGCTTCAAGCACCAACAGACAAAAAGCAGGCAGGCGAGAACATGGAGGTAAGTGTAGTTCATCCTGCTAGTGCGGTTTATTTAGGACCAGAGAACCTGATGTGGAGAGGGTAGAAAAGAGTACCAGCAGCTTGTGTAATGTACCGCTTCATGGTGTACCGCAAGACTTAAATGTAGAAGCTGTCATCATGTCCACACGTACCAAAACCATCTTTTTCTCCTCCGTCTTCTTCGGCATCGTTTCAAGAATATTTGCGTCCAAACGGATCCACTGTAAACGACTCAACACGCTGTAGTTCATATTCCAGGCCTATAGGTGGAGCTTGAAATTCACCAAACAGACAGTAGAAGAAGAAACCGAACACAAGAAGAAGAAGAAGAAGAAGAAACCAGAATGGTTTGTGTGGAGCGATAATGAGGTGGAACTGCTGCTGCGACTCACACTCGACTACAAGGAGAGGAAGCTGCAAGAAACACCAACACAAGCACGTAGTCCGCCATTGTTGTTGTTGTTGTTATGAGACGTCGCGGGGTTCAGAGGTCGAAGGCTAGAGGTGGAGGGGTGGGGCGATGGAGTCATCCATACCGTAAGTATGAGGATTCACCGTCCACACGAGAACGAGAGGGCGGAGTTTTCTGATGTTTCCACCCTGAGACCCTGAGTCCATTTGTTGGTTGGTTTGTGAGCAGGATTACACAAAAAATTCAGAATTTCAGGAAACTCGGAGGGAGGATGGGTCTCAGCCCAGAATAGACCCCATTAACATCTGATGCATTTCAACATTTCTGTTAATTTCAATGGGAATAATGTGTAGAAACTGATGGAAGTCAAACTAAACAACCGACTAACTTGATTTATCATAAGCTAATATTATTTTTCAAGCTTCTGTCATCAAAATGCATCTAAGTCTATTATAGTTCAACGACTTTATATGCAGGCTGTTGTACAAGAGCTTGTAATTAAACTCTTGAAAATCTGCATTTTGAGGGAAAATAAAACATTCTGGAAATAAAAAAAATGGGGATTATTGATTGGGTGTGAGGTACGTACATTAACAGCTCATTAACACTTCTCGGTGCCTGCTGATTGGTCGCCTGGCCACACTTCTTCCCTCCTCACTCACTCAGTCAGCCCAGCAGTAAGATCACACTGTCTGAGATAAACTGGTGACTCTGAGAGTTACAGTCAGTCTGTAACTTTCCCAAAGTTCACAGCCACTTCACGCCGTGATCGGCCAGCTTTGCGGAGGTGAGAGAGGAGGCAGGGTTTGAAGTTTTCTCTTCGCTCTCTCTCTCTCTTTTCTTTTTTACTCTCGACCGGACCGAACTGTTTCTGTCACCTTCCATGTGAGTGCAAAACTATGAACGCCTTCCAGGAGAGACTGAAAATGTGAGCCGCTATCCCACATATTTAAATCATATCGCGTCACCTCTTCATGACCGCCCGCCTTCCCTTTCTCTGCTTTTTTTTCGGGGGTGAATGGTTTTGCTCACAATGCGCTGGAGCACCATTTTCTATTGATCTGTGAACTGGGAATCAAATTTGAATCAAGAAGCAAACAGCCAGAGTCCCAAAGCTGCTCAAAATACACAAATCCGAGGAGCTTATGGAGTAGATTTTGATGTTTCGTCCAGACTTCAAAAGCAAACAGCAGATGTAAATTCCCATTTGGGGATTTTGTTGAAATTATATCCCCGATATCCTCCGACGTGTTGTGTTTTGGCCATCAGCTTTAATTATTTCTACTAACCCATGATGCTCGTGACCCCCAGGCACTGGAAAAAGCCATTTCAGAACAATTTGTCTTCACAATTGGGATCAAAACACACAATAGCTGCTTGATTAATCAGATATTGACCCAGAATCCCAAAGTGAAGGCAGTTGTACAGTTTGATGTTCATTCAAGCATCGGAAATACCCCAACCGCCAATGTCTCCATCCCTCCTGAAGACAGTTTGTATGAGAACAGATCATTTCTTTTAACTTCAGTTGTACCTCCATCTGTCATAATGTGCCGTTACAGTACCAGCGGTGATGAAGGCTGTGGGCTCGCAAATCTGGATGAGGTCGCAGACAGTTCAGTAGAGCGTGTTGGGGTGTTGGATTAAGGCTAGATAATACACTCTAGACCCTGCCAGCTCCTCCCTCCTGCTCTCTGCTCACTCTGGAAGATGCTGTAAACAAATTAGACTCGGTCCCGCCGCATCCCGGAGCCGGTTCAAGGTACCGAGGTTCATTTCAGGTCATTTTTACAACTCGGGGTTGCAGGAAATGTCAAGTCGAAGCATCTTCGTCAAGTCAGACTACAGCAGAAACAAAATAAATCAATATGAACGTGACGGGTTGTTTGGGATGTTGATTCCCAGGAACTTCAGCTCCACTGACAATAAGTTGAAGTAGGTGATCTGCGTTCCTCAGTCAAGTCAAAATAAAGTACATCTGTAATATCTGTACACATGTTTATTCAGTCAGACAAATGGACTACTTTCATTTTGTTGATTCATAGAAATGATCCATCATCAACATATAAAGGATCATTCTACCTTCATATCTGTTCATGGATGAGAAACAACACAGCTCCGTCTAACAGACATGTCTGTGGTTAACAGCAGCAGCAGACGATGTCACTTCCATTTCTGTTTTTAGCTCCTTGTTGGGTTTGGCATGCACCTTTGACTTCTGACTGAGTTGGGCTGACGCTCCACACAACAGGAAGCCTGCCATGTTGTGTCATGTCTTTGTTGTAGCTTTGATGCTTTTTCTAGTTCAGCGAAGCCGCTGAGCTGCCAAAACGATGACAACGTGATTCATGCCGGCGTCAGGTAGGATGGCAATCTGAATTTGTGCCATATTTTCATGTAACCCAGACGGAAATGCACTGGTGCGGTGTTGGTCAGTCTGTGGGCTGGTCCACCATCTCGGTCGAAGAAGAAAAACGTGCAGTGTCGGCGGTCACGTCTTCTTCTTTATCAAAATATACACCTGCACCCGGCGTTTAAAGGGAACCCGGTTATTATTTGGTAATTTACGGTAACTATGATCGGTGGCTGCTGAGCTTCTAACCTCAGAGAGATGCTGGTTTGAAACACCAACTTGCCGAGCTGACTCGTGATCCGAAGGTCGTCAGAAGTGGCCGTGAACACCAGAGTACTACACCGCGGAGAGGCAGGTATATTCTTACAACACCTTTCAGACGCTGCAAAGTGTTTTACATCAGCTGGAGGAATGCATCGGAAGAAGAAAAACAAAGCGATCAGCAGTCAGAGACAGAGAGGAACGTGGACACGTGGACTCATGATGATGCTGCGTGTTATTTTTTTTTGCCGGGTCCGTGCTCCGTGTATTCGGGTCACAACAGACACCAGACCTGGCAGAACTGCCTGTCTCCCATTATAACAGCAGCAGTGTGAGCCGGGCCACAGAGACCAAGCATCCAACAAGCCATTATATTGATGCTGCGCTTGACAGAAGCACAGAGAGCAGCCATCAGACCTCGTCTGGAACTAAATGACAGATAACCCCCCTTTCCTGTCTGAGTCTCTCTCTGTCTCCCCCCTCTCTCTCTCTCCCCCTTTGCCTTTCTTGATCTTTTTGTCTCTCCTCTCCCTTTCAACAAGCTTCTCTCTTCTCTGTCCTTTCTCCCCCGTGGTCTCTCATCTCACTCTTTAAGCTTCCCTTCTACCGCGCTGTCTGTCTTTCTGTCTTTCACTCTGCTTTTATCTTTTGCCCCTCTTCTCTTCCTTCTCACTTTCATATTCCCCCATCTCCCTGAATCTCTCTCTCTCTCTCTCGCGCTGTCCGTCACATCCCGTCATCTCGCCGGGCCTGACAGCTCGGTAGATGCGGAGAATGAACGATGACTTACTTGTGTCGCTCTCTCTAGCGGACTCGGGGTGGGGCAGGCTGAAGCCAGGCCCTGAGCTGGCATTACTGTCACGGTGACAATGCGGAGTGGGCGCTTAACGGGACAATTTGGAAAGCTGACAGGATTCACAGCTTTAGTTCAGCAGGGGCAGAGCACGGAGAGGACACGGAGCACATTGGATTGAGGGCAAGGAGGGCGGGGGATGACGGCATCCTCCGAGCAAACCCGACTTTTACAGACACAGACGAAACAACACAATATGGTCTTTATTACCAGAGAGTGAGAGGGAGCAGATGTATAGTGATTCTGTCAGTCGCTGCAATTTAATGCTGACTAGTCTGATATGTAGGTATCAGAACTGTAACAATCCAATAAAGCAGCGCCGCATGCTCCAGTCCGTAAACCTGCAGTCAGATCGTAAATCTGTTTTCTAACCACTTCTGGTACCGTGTTGACGGTCCGCCGGAGACCCGGCTGTGAGGAAATTACAGCACCGCGCTGTATAACAAAAGACACAACATACTAAAGGTTGTTGTCCTCAAGTTGGTCATAAGGGTTGTGAGTGAACAACTTGATAAAGCACATTGTTAAAATGTTAGTTTTCTTACTAGATGTTGACTCTGGCCCCCTCGACGAGATGGAGCCTCAGGGTGAGGTCATGATGCAAAGCTCATCGCACGGCTGCAGCATTTCAGATCGCATTGTGCCGTAGTGTGAATGTTGGAACGTGAAATTGACCATCAACTTCTTTACAGCTAGTCGTTCTAGTCGTTCTTCAAGCCAGCAACATGTCAAACATTCGCTCGTTCGAGCCTCTTGAATGTAAAGAGCTGCTGCTTTATGACAGAAAGTGAATAAGCAAATAAAAAAAGAGAGGAAGTTTGCAGACGTTGGTTTTGGCTCTGGGAAATCGTGAAGAGCGTGTTTCACTTTACTTCCATCTCTCTTCAAACCTGACGGAATTAAGAACAATCATTGCACCATTTTTTTTTGCCAAAATTAGGCCCAATGTTCCCACATTTCTTTAGGGTTTCCTTAAAGTGAAACTCTTGCCAAAGTGCAACCTAGGCTTTTTTTTGTGAATGTATACGAGTCAAACGTTCATGTAAAATAATCATTACGACCTTAACTGCCCTCCACGACTGATACTTCTGATAGTGATTGTGATGCTATCGTAAAAGTGCCCCTAGAAAACAAAAATACGGTCAATCTTAAAAGTGCCTCTTTCGTCGGAATTATGCTTTTACACGAAGGTTTGACTCGTATACATTCACAAAAAAAGCCTAGGTTGCATTTTGGCGAGAGTTTCACTTGGACCCCTGACCCTAACCATTAAATTGATTGGAAATGTAGACGACCTAATTTTGAAAATGTCTTAGAAATGTGACACTGAATCACCAATACACAGCGCTCAGGCACCAACCAACATCCGATGTGGTGCCTCGATCAAGATCACCGACAGGAGAATTAACCTGTTGCTTTGACGCAACAAATGGAAAACTAACATATCCAACTAACATGTTTCCATCACTGCTGAGACATCTGACCTGAAAGTGAACGCTGGTTGTTCCCTTTACCATTGAAAACAAAAGCCAGATTTTAGTTGTGGTTTGTTGTTTTTTTGTCCGCTGTGAAAGGAGAATCAGGCGTCCAAGTCCCTGCAGGAGTTGCCCACTTTATCTTCTTAGTAATCCAGCCCTTGTTCACACCACTCCATTTGAGCAAGCTTGGTAATAAGGCTTTTTCAGATACTTAACCATCCAGTTAGTTAATTTATTCAAGTGACTAACTACTGCAGAGGGAGAGAGACTCTCTGGGAGTAAGATGAGCTTTGTAGAGGCTGATTAAATCAAGAGTCCTTTTTTTCCATTTTTTAAAAATAATTTAATTTAGAAGACATTTCAGGGCAGACATATAGCACTAAATTAGACTCATTTTGGAGAAGGTATTAGGGACCATTCATTCTCCTCATAAATGAGTCACATCTTTGTGTGAAAATAAAAATGAGCTTTGAAAAAAAAAAAAGAAAAATACCAAGGACACGACTCTGATGTCCTCAGCAGCCCTGAAATGCTTCTACGAGAGCGATTGGAGCAGATTTTAGATGAGTTTGGAACAAAGTAATGGAAAGATGACCACGTAAAATGCTTTGGTACCAACAAGTCAACGGTTTGAAACATTCAGCAATATCCACAGTGTTTCTATACGTGTTAGAACACAGATAATGTGACTTTTGGCTCTCCTCCCTCGAGCCGTGGTTCACTCATGTGGGATCTTACCTTTTTATATACGCTTTCAAGGTTTCTCCCTTTTTTCACTGACAAAGATGTCAGGGAAAGACTTTCTTTCTTATCTGAACCCAGGCTAAATGGATGTAGGGTACTGGACGCTGCAGAGATAGCGAATCCCTCTGAGGCAAAGTGATTTTTGGTCTATACAAATAAACTTGACTTGATTCAGCCTCCAGCGCTGTCAACTCTTGCGCTGTGATATGTTGGTAGCAGTAGGAAATCATCAGCTGCACAGCAGATAGCAGCATCACAGCTGAAATGATGAGATATCAGACGCTGTAGACGTCTGTTTGTATCGCAAAAGCCATTTTGGTTTGTCCCTCGGACACACGCTGGGAGACTCTTACACTTTGGCAGCGAATGTGCCGTGTAGTTTTTTTACCGGCGTCACCTGCAGGTCGGGCTGCGTGAGTCACAGGCCAAACGAGACAGCGAGCTTTCGTTTTTTGGAGTTGTGTCTTCAGTTGTTTGGACGCTGCACACTGCTGTGAAACTGGAACAGTTCATGTTTGTGTGATTACATCTACAGACTACAGAAGGTTTTATAGGGGATGAAGTTACAGAGCAACAATCGCTCTGTTTGCTCGCTTTTGTTTTTTAGTTACTTAAATCATTTTCTTGTCAGTCTGCTGTTATAAAAGTGCACAGATGTATGTGAATAATAAAAAAACTAGATTGGAAAACTTCACTCATAGATTTTTTTATGCCTCTTTGCCGGCGACATCAGTGGCCGGAGGTTTTATGTTTTTGGTTTGTCTGTCCCATTCTTGCAAACAAATTATCTCAAGAACACCTTGAAGCAATTTCTTTAAAGTGGGTACGGAAATGCGCTTGGACTAAAGGATGAGCTGCTTAATTTGGTGGCTGTGAATTCGCAAAACACATTTTTCGGCCATGACACAAGAATTCCTCCGATAAAAGTTGATGGTTTCTATTCTGAGGCCCATCCTCAGTCTGTGGAGTAGTTTGTGCGTAGTCCTGCTGACGCGGGTGAAAACATTACCTCCGTCGGTCGAGATGATTGTATAAAGTTTTCTAACTGAACTGCCAGGTAGACTCACATATTCTGGGAGTTTAATGTAACAATAATGTGGACACGTGCACATCTTTGACAAATTGAAGACAGGCCCGTGTTTGCGCTCCTCGAGCGTATCTCCGCAGCACATATTTACGGCTACACGGCCGATGCGGCCAGTTTCATAAATCACAGTGAGAGCGTCGTGTTGCAGCAGCTGCTCTGCCAACAGTCCACATATGTTACATGTTCAATTAGCCCACCTGTTACATGTCACAGCTTTCACATGGTGTGTCTCACTTCGGTGCCGAGCAGAGAATAAATCTTTGACCTTTCACTACCAAAACCAAAGGAAAGAACGAGCGTTTCTGGAGGGTAGAAAGGACATTAAAACACCTTTCTTTAAAGGTGACTGGACCTCCTCACTCTCAGAATCTCCTCGACTCCTTTCACTGTATCTGTGGAGAAGATGGGAATCAGCGCCGTGTCCCTGGAATGTTCTATATGATCACTGACACTGCAAATAGGCAGAAAAGCCATTTCTGGCAGGAAATGAGAAGGCAGCGACTTGTGCAGGTCCTCCAAAATGATACTTATCTGCCAATCAGGGAGCAAATCCGAGATAAGGAAAAAGCGGATTGCAGGTGAAGAGACACAAGGAAGTGAGGCAGGAGCCGAGGGTGAGGAGGTGAAGGAGAGAGCGATGGTGGGAGATACGAGCGGGTAACAAGGGAGGGCGCGGTGTTCAGATTGCAGGCGAGAGAGAGGGTGGAAGATGTGGAGTAGGTAATAGATTGCCGCTGAAAAAGCACACGTGGGTCATGAAAGAGAAAGAGGGTGTGCAGGAGAGAAAGCAAGTGTGACTCAGGCAAATAATAAGGAGCTGTGAGAGAGGGAGCGAGAGTGAGGGAGGGAGGGGGGAGAAAGAAAGAAAATGTAATGGAAGGAGAACATCAGACTTTTTTTTTCCTTTTCTTTTCGCCTTGTGCAGTTGGGGAAGATACCAATTTTGTCTCAAAGTGAACATTAGATGGAAATGTCACCTTCGTGTAGGTAATTTACTCTCCCCTTGCTTAAAATATGCTCTTCAAAATGGCAAAGGCCAGGAGAGAGGAGGCTGACGGCCATACGCACGGCGTTACGACTGAGTGGGAGGAGCAGGATGAAAAACCTCCAGCGCAGAAATAATAAAGCGAAATATTCTCAAAACAAACAAATACCACGGAGCCGTGAATATTCAACGTTAAATACTCGTAATAAAATGAAATGCATATAAAATATATTATATAATAAGGCTAATCAAGTGCTAGCCAGCTGCTTGACTACAGCAACGAAAGAGAGAGACTGTGGGCAGAAAACAATACCTGTTTAGTTCCAGTGCAACATCATTCTGAGTTTGAAATCTATCCCTTACATATTACTGCATTGCACTACACTGCGCTTTCTGCTAACAAGCAAACCCAGACAGTTACCTGTTGCAGTCGTGTAGCCTTGTTAAGCTAAATGAAATACGAGTTCATTTATTGTATATATTGCATAAAAAGTGTGTGCAATCAGGGATGATGGTAGCGAGTAGACGTTTTTTGTTTCTTGTTTCTATATCTAAGCAGACTATAAGTTGTCTTACAGTGAATTACAAATTGAACTAAAGGTTCACAACACATCTGTGGTTGGGAGAAATATAAGTTTAGTACCGCTGAGTGATCAGGGGATTTATTCCAGACACAGCCGAGGACAAAAAAAAGTGTAATTGTGACTCTGAAAAAAGAGCAGAAGCATAGCAGGGCTTTTTAAGATTCATAATAAAGAGTTTAGTTTTTGAAACACTGAATCAAACAGTTTATGTTCCACTGATATATTTTATCAAATGTGTTTATTGTTTTTCCTGTTGGACACTTTGGGGCGTCGTATCTGCTCTGCTGAAAAGCACAGAAACAAGAATGATTTTCAGAAACAGGAAGCATCCATCACACAGTTTTTTTTTTTTTTCGTTTTGACATTGGTGTCTATCTGAATGCACAGTTGGAAAACAAAAGTGTACAAATGTGTCCCGGCTCTCCAGTTTGTACCGGGCCTTTATTTCCCTGCAGGAAACATTCTCCTCTGGCAAGCTGGGTGGCTCAGATAAGCAAGTGTGCTGTCAACTCAGCACCTTGGCTCCGTGGTAGAAAACAGTCCAATCAATACATCATTAATCATCGGTTTAATGTGGCCAAGCCCGATGTGGACAAGCATTAAAATGGAGGGATTAGTGGGAGGAGGAATGAGCCTGACGGCTCGCATGTGAAGCCGGAGAGCTTCGTAAAAGAATCCAGATAAATGATGAGAGAGGAATTTGTTCTGGGTGCCGAACCGGCCTGATGGATCGTAGCTACATCCCACGAGTGTGTGTGTGTCCGTATCCAGTGCACATCATACATGTCTGTTATGGCACTCATCTTTTGATTTTCTCTTGTTAATAATAACTTCATCATGTGAGTGCTTCCAGTCTTTACTACGTTTCCATAACCGGCATCCTGAGCGAGCTGTTAAACTGTGATTCATAGCCGTGACTCATCTGTGGGGACTTTGTTACACAAGATTTATCACCATCGCTGATGTAAAAGTTCACCAGGAGGCAAAATCACACCACCACCAACCATCCTACCTGAGCTGATGTGGTTCCTCAAGTACGGTCAATAAAATGAAACCATTAGTTGATGAGGGATGTGAATTGCATCGACATTTTACATTTGAGTCTTCCATCTGTGTGGAGAGACATTCGGCTCAAAAGAAAAAAAAATAAAAATTGGCGCATGAGCGTTTACTTGCAGATGGATTCTTGCAAACATTACGGCGCTAAATAATGAATACGGAGCACTCAGAACCTCCCCGTCTCTGTCTGCGCTCTGCTGTTTGTGCGGCCCGACGCTCCGGCAGCGCTCAGACAGCCACACTCGATCCCTCCGCCATGAATTTTTCACCAATTTGTCAAAGCCCTCGGAACGTGTTACAAACCTTGAACTCCTGCGGTCCTCGTGTGAACAGACAGAAGGGTTCAATATCTGCGAGCGGCAGTCTGAGTTAAGTCCTGGAGTTAGAGGTGAGGGGAGCCCAAAATTGGCACCCTGAGGTGCAGCAGGCGTGTGCAGGTACTGCATTCAATGTCACACTTACGGTTTAAAGTCTTCCTCACTGAGCATCAGTCGGAAAAAAAAAAGTGTATGGAGACTGGAAAAAGAACAACAGGGCTCCAAAAAAACGTCAACCTACAAACATAATTAAGACGGCACGACAGAAGGCTAACAACCAGTGGAGGGGGAAGAAAATCATATTAACATAATTGCAAATGAATGACTTTGTTCTTTCACGTTTCGCAGATAAAATGCAAACATAAATCATATTAATGTGCATTTTATTACTGCAATCATTACTCCTCATTTTTCATTTCAAGCTAAAGACAATTATGAACGAGGCCAGAGAGCAGAGAGAAAGATGTGATTTGTCGGGACTCCGACTTTAACATCTCTTTATTTATTTATGTATTATTTATCTGTATTAACCTTTATTTAATCAAACAAGTCATTAAGAACAAATTATAATGTTTATAACCTGAGTGACGGTACACGTGACTTTTTCTTTGTGTTATTTGTTATGTAAATGCATGAATCATTACATCGTATAGTATAATTTTTCATATGTATATTTTTCTTTTAATATATTTTATTTCAAGATCAGATCAGATGTAACTTGTAATGATTTGCCCCATAGAAGAAATTCAATTTGGCACAAAAGGGAACAAACTGTTCAAATATACAACATCAAAAGTAACAGCTGACTGTGAGAAATATAAAATATACTAAAATAAAAATACACATTAAATATATAAAGTACAATGTTTGTTTTGTTTTGTGAATGTGCACTGCAGTGAACATCGTACGTCAAAGATATAAAAACTGATTCAAGTTATTTGTTAAATCATTTTATTCGTACAAATAAATAAATAAATAAATAAAAATTACAAAAAAGAAACGTTGAAAGGTAAAAACAAGATTTTCCAAATGATTAAGAGATGTCGTAAAAACATTTGAACCAGATTTAATATTTATTTTTTTAATGTACCTTTTCTCTGTGACTGAAAATACATCCATCACCGCAGGGAACGTTATGCACCAACGGGTTTATTTTGTATATCGATAATAATTTGTTTTCTTTCTGTCATTGTTCTGACAATCAAACAAAGAGTTTCTTGATGCCGAACAGACAATAATCAAATGGAATTCTGGAGCAGGCTTTTGGGATCAGTCGCCCGGTGATTGGGTCACGGTACTCCAACATAAATGGCACAAAAACACCTTCCAAATATTTGTCCACATGGTGTCCATTAGAAGATGATCAAAGAAAGTAAACAAAGATAAACTGTAGCCCGCTAACTGCCCACATCCCAGAGGAACCGGAGAACGCTACCGACCAAGGAACCGTTTACAACGGCCGCCCGGCAACCTCTTAACTGGAGCGAGAGACAATGTGATATTTACTGGAGGCCAAACTAGCTCGCTGAACCTTGTGATACATGCAGCAA
>OMLP01006422.1:3154-21037 GCA_900302685.1 Spondyliosoma cantharus | reverse complement strand
TTTTTTTTAATCGACTCATCATCTCATTGTGCACTTTAAACTGAACTCTGCATGAACCCGACGTGAGCGTAATTCTAATATGGGATAATGATTCTTGTCTACACGTGAGATAATACAGATGGCAGTAAAACTCCTTAAGTCTGCAGGCTTATTATTAATATTAATATTATTATTGTTGACAAAATATGTTGCGCTAAATCTGACAGGACTAAGTTGCGATTGACCCACAAACCTCTCGATGACCGATTCTGGCAGCGCTTCGTCAAACGCTTACCGCTTCCTTCCCTTTCGGCAAAGTTCATGTCATGCTAGCTCTGCTCAGCGGGCAGAAGTCCTGCCTGCCGATGTTCGCACCTCCCTCCTCATCCGGGGACAAGCATGTCGACTTTTTTATTATTGAGGTCTCGTGTTTTCCCCAAACCCCAGCCCGCAAAGAAAGCAGATTAACTCGCTCGCCAACAACTGTTGGAACGGGACATGAAGGCATTTTGATTTGGCCTTTACTATCGAGGGTGTGACAGATTAGTCTAAAACAATTCCGTCCCCCCCTCTGATTAAGTTAACCCCTCGATCTTTGCCAGTGGAAACGTGCCATGCACTTTGAATGACCCGTCTCCCTCCAGCATCATCACACCTTCGGGACCGTCCCACGCTCCCGACAATGTGAGAGGGAGATGGGGGAACAATTATCCATCGTCTGCGTCCTCTGGGGGATTTTTTTTATTTATTTTTTTACTGCGCTACACCTCAAATCCAGGTCATCTTCTGAGCACATCGCAAAATACACTGATTCCATCACGTTGGGTTTACGTTAATCCTGTGAAGGACGGATATAAAGGAACAATCAAAAAGCAAAATGACACGTCCTACTGAAGCATGCGTAATGTGATGTATGTCGGCGTCAGCACTGTGGATTAGGTTGGGTTGATGTGATGGTGTTTGTACCGTATATCATCGAAGGACCTAAAGGTGATTTCATTCATGTGTGCAACCTATTTAATTACAAAAAACTGCAGGTTGTTGCTGTTCACAGTGATTCTGTCGACGGTACAAACCCGACATCACGTCTGAAACAACCTCCTCTGATCCACAAGAGCACAAACATGCAGGCGTGTAGTTCACCGTCATCTGCACGGATGCTTTTGGTCGTCTGTGCAAGCAGCTTGTCACCACCAAATATTGGCCTTTAATGTTAAGCAGCAGACTTTAGTGGAAGTATTAATTATGACGGATGCAAAGGAGGAAGTCTGGTAATATAAAAAACGACAAACTCTGAAGATGTGAAAGTTGTGGGGGGGGGTCGATCCAAACACCCTGAAACTTTTAGCCAGGAGACCACTGTTGGTGTCCTGTGTGAAACCAAAAGTCAACACTTAAACATTACACAGTGTAATCATTTAGTTTATTTAACACTTATATTTTTAAACCTAACCAAACTATGACCACTGGGTTACGTTACCTGACTCTCATCATGTGGTTATTGCGACCGAAAATATGATCTTTTCCTAAACCTGACCAAGAACCTGTTTGGTACCTTAACCTAACCAAACTGCAACAGTTTGACATTAAAAGTGCAGCCGGACGTTACATTTTGTGTATTAATGTCTAACTTGAGCCCTTCATGTGCAAAATAGACACTTGAGGGGCAGGTAGAGCGATATAAGTCCACTGACCAAGCTGCTGTATTTCTTTTATTTTCAGAGCGATGGACATATTTGAGTTTTCAAGAAGCAACATCATCTGGTCACAATTTCCATGTGTCAATGACTTTAACAGTGTTGTATCTAACAGATCCAACCAGCACGGCTGCAGACAGTAGCCTTGTTATCACAGAGCTGCGTCTAAATATGCAAATTTTTCTATTTTTTAAGATAAGAACGTTCAGCCCTGAGACGTATTTCGCGGCCCTGTCTGGAAACACTGTTAGGTTAATTGCCTGCCAAATGTATGTTGACAGTACATTTAGAACAAATTCCCAGCTGGCCAAAATTATTTCCAATACACTCTCTGTTTTGCAAAGGCCATGAATGAAAGCTTCTTAAGCCATTAGCACTTACTTGACTAATGCATTTCTCTAGTTCCTGTGTTTATGACTTGCCCATTACAGTATAAGCCCCAGTGGAGCCGCCGCTGCAGCCAACTGTACGGGTGATCAACTTTCACGGGCCCCCCAAGTTAATACAGACTTTGGCAGCGAACCTGATCTCGACCATCTTTTCCAGTGTTTTGGCATTGTCCGGCGGTGTATAGGGACTGTTATCAACAACTAATTAATGTGTAATGAATGGGCTTTTTAAACGGAGAGCGGGATAACAAATGCGTTGCGGATGCCGGCGCTGCACTAATAAATCAAGCAGTCGACTGTAACCGCGCACGGCTCTCGTGCACACTCTGACTTTATGAATGAGCTGTCAGCTCGGCCCCGTCCAGTTACGGCACCTCGGGTTCAAAGCTGCGACCTCCGACGTGACGTTCCTGTGTGCGTCTGAGGCCCGGAGCTGAAAGAAAGCGTTTGACCCGTTGACTTCTTCTGTAGTGGGAGTTTTAATTAAGACAGGCGTTTGTGGCGGCTACAGACGAGGAACGTTCTCCTAATGCGAACAGGAAATAGGGAGCAAAGGTCGACGTTTGTGACTCGTTGACCAGTGTTGGCAGAGTTTCCTCTAAAATGTAATGTACTACACATTAGTAGTTACTATATTATTGTCTGTGTAGAGCAATGCGTTACTAACAATACTTCTGTGGTCTCCAGAATAACCGAAGAAGTTGTTAAACTGCTTTACAATCATTCAAACCATCTTGTTCATCATCATTTTTCTCCTGCTCTGCTGTCAGGTGTGTTTAGAAAACTAGAAATTGCAAAAACTAGAAACAAATTGCACTCACTCAGAGACACCAGCCACACTAATATGCCTGATTTTTTTATTTTCATCAAGACCCAAAGCATCACTCCCTGAGATGCTGATGAAAATGTTGAAACAGACGCAGGTGAAAACAAAACCTCTTTGGTAACAACTGGAAAAAGATGCCTCTCAACTGCACCGGACCCTGAAGCACCACAACGTATAATCTAACATGACAACCCACAAGTGAAAATCGTGGGTGATTTGCTGATAGCCGTTAGGAACTCGTTCCAAACTTCGAGCTCCTGCAATACTTTAAATCTAAACCGAGGTGGGGACACTGCACACCAACAACACCGGGCAGGAAGAAGAGAAAATACTGTCGAAATAACTTATGCAAATAAGTTAATATGTTTGACGAATGGACATAAATTACGACTTTATGACCTTTTCTTCTTCCCGCCTGAATTGCGGAGAATCTAAACGACCAGAGTTCAACCATAAATATCGTTATAAGCAGCTTTGAAGTAGCTGAAAAATGGACTGTGCCGCCCCGGTGGGTCCGACCCGTTGAAAGACATCAATAAACACTTAATTTTGGGTGGCAACACGTTACCGGACCTTACAGCTCTAATGATATTGCTGCAAATCCCATTAGAAATGTGTGATGCTACTCAATTACAGCTTAAAGTAATAGATTACTGTAACATCTCTGTTGGCTCAAAAATCACTGTGAAAAACACAAACTCATACGCTGAAGAAAAGCTGTTTCATGTGGAGCGTTGTCGGCGCTGCGGGCCCGTCTTCTGCCTCCAGTTAATCAGCTAACGTTGAAGAAGTACGTGCCGCCGCTTCAATTACAGCACGCGTCAAACATCGCCGCCATTTGTTTCATATACAATCCGAATGAAAAATGAAAGAAATTTGTTGCCATCTGGTGCGACTTAAATACCCGTCCCTCCACCATCAGCCCCGGTTAGAGGGAGACAGAAACAGACAAAAGGGGGCAAATGGAGGAATCTGCGACGGGAAGCCAACGGGAACCGCGAATCATATAATCTCTCATCAAGTCCCATTGCGCAGAGCGAGCCCGTTCACCGAGATGAGGCCGTTTGCTAGTCTCTCAGCGGGCCTCATCAGCGAGCTTGTACCACGCTAATACGTGTGAGGCGCTCTGTCAGCCCCCCTCCGCCATCAACCAACCAACCCATTATTATAAACCCCACACACTGGCACACCACTGTTACACTGAATGGACGGCAGATTGAAGGAGGGAAGTGCTGTGTGTGTGTGTGTGTGAAGTGGGCGTATGTGTGTTTATGCATGTACTCACTGTGACTGACGCGCTGGTACTGTAAAATGAGTCCATGTGCTTTTCTGCACCGATCCTAGAAAAAAAGACCAGCACCTGGAGCACGTAAGTGAGCAGCGTCTCTTTGGTTACCTGCCTCTGAGCGAGTCGGAACTTCAGCAACGATCGACTCCACCCCGCCGGCAGGCTCCTCGCAAAGTGCCCGCTTGTTTCCTTAAAGGTTTCCTGCAGATTACCGCGTATTGCATGCTCGTGTAACGGCCGTTAACTACGAGCACGATACCGCCGACGAGGCTTTAAGGTTTAGATGTTTCGCACTCAGTCCGTGTCTGTGTCCTTAACGCGAAGGCAACTAAAACCGAAGATGTGGCAGAGCATGAAAGAGGCAAGTGGGTGGCAAAATGGAGGCTGATGAATGTGGTGTGAAAGTGATGCAAAACAGAACGAGCATGACAGAGTGTATGCTGTGTTTCTGTCGGCTAAAATCAGCCACAAATGTACATTATTGTTGCTAATATAGACGCGATTAACTGAAACTCGCACACACCTTCACTGTCACACCTGTAGTTCGACTCGTTTGGTCTTCAGGGGCTCATTTCCTGAAAATGAGGCCAAGATGATCATAAAATACAATCTTACAATTACTAAGCTCTAAGGTGTTTCCAAAAAAGCTCTTTCTTATCATCCTAGATCCCCAAAATAAGTTATTACGATACAGATATTTTAAAAAAAATGTGTTAAACATCATCTTCAGCAGCAAAGACAGCCGATACTAGGAAACTCGCTCAGAAGTGCTGCAGGGCTCTGATCCAGTTCACGTTCATGCCGGTCTATAACAAACCAACCAGAACCAGAACGGCAAGGCTTATTTTTTATTCCTCTCTCCCTTTTGTCCAAATCAAATGAACCAAATTACAAATGTGAAATCTACTTCAGACGAGTGGTTCTCAAACGTCCTCATGTCACGGATCCCGACACCGACGCAAATTAGACGACGGGCTCCCATTTGATAAGATTTTGTCCCAGGTTTTATGTTTTATGACAGAAATACTGTGAAACCCACGGGCAACATATTCTGACATTGTGTTATTTATAGCTTAATAAATGATTCCAGTTATTCCCCCCGGAGCTCTCTGAAGGACCCCTGGCTGTCCCTGCACTCTGAGAGCCGCAGCTTTAAACTAAATATACGTTGAGGCGGTCAATAAACATACAAGTCAAACTTTAGAAAATCTATATTTGTCACACTAGAGTGCAGCTTCGGCTGCATTTGTTTGTCCGAACCTGATGGAGCCCGAGGGATTAACCGTGCACAACCTGAACCCGACAGATGTTCATTTTTTTTTACGTCCCAACGGAGTTAATTCGAGCTGACGCACTCTGTACTTGTATTTTCTGTGGTTACGCACGTATACATACAGTACTGGAGTCACATCAGGCATCTGTGAGGTGAACATGCACCCCAGTCACCTGCTGTGTCTCAGTTCACGGGCTGCATCCTTCGAAGGACTCGGCCTTTGCGGTCTTCGCAGGCGAGCATTTCCTGGTTGCGTCACCAGATGTTTTACCCTTATGTCACGATTTCTGCCACCCAGGCCCGGGAAAGTGGCGATCTACGCCATGTGATGTCGCCATTTCCTCTCTTTCTTTCTTCTTTTTCGGGCGCACAAAGAATCGTAGCAGTGCGTCCTCCAAAAACAGGGAAAAGAAGGAGCATATGGAGAAGCCTTCGAGACCCCTCCACCCACCCTAACCTCTAACATTTGACTGGTCACTGTGGTTCACCACTGGATGATGGTGCCTGCGGTCGTGGCAAAACCGTATGAACTTGGCCTAAATAAAAAAAAAAAACTGCTACCAAAATAAAGATTTCTCCTGCCAGCGGCAACACAGTAAAAATTGCACAACATGACATCGTTATCTAATTGTTTCGTCATCTGTCGTCCAACAGCATTGTATTTCTCACACCTTTAAGACAGAACACTTCAGTAATACACGAGAATAACCCAACAATCGTCTGCGTGAGTAAGAAAAAAGAGAAGCTGTGGGGAGATTTATGAATTCGTCCTCGGCAGGCCTGGATATTCTACTTTACACTTTTATTTTCCGACCTGCGAGAGAGCATGAAGATAAAAAAAAAACCGCTGCGGCAACACAAAGCAGGACAGCAACTCACAGCATCACCTTTGGATTTAATCAGGGAACATAAACCAAATAATCTATAATGATAATAATCCTCCGTTTTCTACATCGCAGCTGAGAAGTTCTGCGTTCCCTGATCACACTCAGCAGGCTGTTGAGCTGCGATTCCTCCTGTGAACGGGAGAAAAAAAGGAATAAATTAAGCTCGAATTCACTGTTTGGTTTATGTCACTTCGATCTTTTAGATGTTGCTATAAACTGCTTTTTGTTCCGTCTCTTCTATGTGCTTTGATTTGGTGCCACTAGTCTTTTAGATATTTTCCTCTGTAGTATTTTGAATATTTTCCCTCAGAGGATATCCGAGTTATTTGGCGTTCAATCCAGCTTGAAGTTTGAAATCTTTATTTAACTTTATTCACTCATGTATTACCTCTGAAAACAAGGAGGGGGGAAAAATTAGAAGTTCACACCGGGGCTGCCCCACTTTTCTCCGTCACTCAAGACGTTTCAGGTGTTTTACAGTTTCAAATCTTTCCGAATTAACAGACACTGAAGATACTAAAGCTCAGAGATGCTTTTAGCAAACCATGACCTTCTGTATGAATCACCCGCAGCACTTCATCTATAAACATGTTACGTCACGTCATATACATGATATAACCTGGTATCTTTGATCGTTGCATTCCTAAAGAATTTGACCTTTGGGTTAGGTCTGTTTTATGCGCATATGATTGAGTTTTCTTTTCATTTCTGAAGGTTTTCACACACCTTTCACACAAAGACTTGCACTCGTCCATTTGTCAGAATCTGACACATCACCCCATATACAGTAGTTACAGCTTGAAGGTTAGCAACGTATTTACAAATCAAGCTGACTTAGAGAAACAATATTCTGAATTGAAATCATCGTTCCTTTTTCCTTTCAGCTCTGGTTTGATCCCCACCAACTCCCGTTAACGTTAATCTAACTCCTTTGCTGCTAGATTATCAAAGACCTTTTCTTCATATTCTCTTTAATTTAGTTTAGCAATTTAGTGATAGATACTACTGAATGAGCCTCATTGTGCTGACTGTGCTGTAAAAGAAAAACAGTTTGGTCCTGGTAGAGTTTGACCCCAAATTACGTCAAGCATCCAACGCAAGTGCAAAGAAGTTAACGTACGTAAATGTGATGATTTTCGTTTTCGGGTCAAAATCATTTTCAGTGGGAGTGCTAGGGGCACTACTAAAAAGAAGGTTTTTGAACAACTCACGTTAGCATTTTTTTTCCCGCTTTTCCTGCCAGTTGAGAAGCATCGACCTCTGAATGCAACGTAACCTGGAGGACAGTTCAGGTGGACCTACTGTCTTCAGCAACAACTATCCACGCCAGATCTCGCGTGACTTTTCCTGCTTTTGATTTTAGTATTGTTTCTTATATGAGGCTCCTTTTTCAACTTCAAGGTCAATATTGTTTTTTCACTAATGACAAAACAACGAATTATCTGCATTTATATGGAACTAAGCTTTAGGAGCGTTCCACCTTAACTGTCTTCCAGGTTACGTCGCATTCGGAGATTCTCGACTGGCAGGACGGCGACCAGCGAAAAAACAACTGCTAACGTGAGTTGTTCAAAAACCTTCTTTTTAGTAACTCTGTGTACACAAACAATGTTCTCAATGCTCGTGTTCATGTGTAGAGACCCTGGTGATGCTACGAGCAAAGTTTCATGTTGTGTCGAGCCTTCTTAGTGTTTTAAAAACAGAGATTTTGATGCTATCGTAAAAGTGCCCCTAGCACTCCATTGAAAATGATTTTGACCCGAAAACGAAAATACGGTGGCGCTTTTGTCGCAATTATTCTTTTAAACGGACGTTTGACTCGGGTACGTTCACATAAAGACCCTAGATTGCATTTTGACAGCTGTGGTTTCACTAAAGTTAGTCTTTGTTCTCAATAAAATACAAATCGTACCAAGCTGCTGTAGTTTTTATCTGAGTCCTGATTAGCTCAACCGCTGAATCATCTGTGTGTGAGGGAGAGCGCTGACGGCTGATGGAGCAGAGTTTAAGGTAACCACATATCTACTCTCCTGACCTCCAGAGCCTTTATTACAGTGTCAGATGTGTTATTTGCATTTAAAACATCAGCCTCATCAGTGTGACATTTGAATCGTGTCTTCCCGTCTGTCTGAATCTGTGTACATGCAAAGTGGCGAACAGATATTGCACATTAACTCTACGACTGTGTAGTGCATGCGCATCGCTCTGTTCTGTTCAAGTGCCAGCTGTAATAAAGTTCTCCCATCCGGAGGGTCACTGGTGCTTGATGAGCGAAGAAATTACACTGTTCCTCATTTTGATGAATGGGCAGATTCCTGTCATCATTCTGTTCTGCCGTATTAGTTATTTTCCTCGAGTGGATAAAGGCTGATGCAAGCGTTTTTTTTTTTTCTTCATCATTCCCGTGTAAGTGCCTGCTTATTGTCCCAATATATTGTGCGACTTAAGAGTTTAATGTGACGTGTACGTCCGCAGGATGAGTTAGAGCAAAATAAAATCCACTAACAACCTCTGATGTTCCTGCAGTGAGCTGTTCTCACAGGGCAACTGTTTGTGATTACTTGAAGGCTCCTACCTGATTCATTATTAAGTGACTGTTTAAAATGATGCAGTTCAGTTCAGTCCAATCATTTTATTATCCCAGATGGAAACTTGATTTGTAGTCAGAGCACAACATGGAAAACAAACAGTACAAAACTGTTTCCTGTACGTTGAATAAACACAGTAAGACAACAACACAATGTGTAAAATACTGTATTACATTCAGTAAGATTAAGTCGGGTTATTGCACAGGGAGCGAAGGAGTTTTTTTTTTTACTCCTATTGCACTTGAACTCTACGACCTGAGGGAAGAGTTTCAACCCCAAAGTAAAGGGCTGGTTTGTGCAGTCTAATAGAGACGTGGACTTGTGGAGAACCTGCTGGTCAAAGACGGTCGTCTGATGTCACCTCACAGCCACCTTCACAATATAGCTCAGGCGGTTTCTATCCCTGATGTTCAGGTTCTCATACCACTAACGTCACCGAAGGAAGAGCACAGACATAAAAACTCAAATGAATGACAGTTGAACTACATTGTGCTGCTTCAGTTTCACGTGTGTTTGGCTCACTGTCACAATGTCAGAGCTCACTAGTAGCTGAGCGTTGCCACCGATAATGTTTATAATAGCACAAGTCAAAATGCCTGCAGTAGAATGAGATAGAAATAGAGCTCAAGTCTTTTTTGGAGGTGTTTTTTTTGTGGAAAAGGGGAAAAAAGAGAGAGAGAGAGAGTGGACGACACGCAGCAAACACAATGTTGGCTGTTGCCTTTCGCTTTACCGGGTAAGCAACCAGGGCGGCAAAGGAAGACTAAAGACTTGATGTCAAATCCAAGCTACTTCTGTAACTGTCATGGATGTATGAATGAGAACTAGATACAGCGCTGGAGGAAGCCGCCGTATACTCCTGGGTGAGTGCATCAGAGACTTCCTCTAGTTTAGCCGTCTGCTAACTGCTAATTAACTGTGCGTCTCTTCTCGACTTTCCCAAAGCTACACCGGCAAATGGATCAAATTCTGATAGTGAAAGTCATGTTGTGACTCTCAAAAAACCTTTCTCAACCGTGATGGTTCCTGTGATGGATGTGACAGTAATAAACTGTTTGCTAACTAGCTTTGTTTATTAATTTAAAAGGTGATATAAAAGTTTAAAGGGTTAGTTATTTCCAAATTGTGGATATTATATGAAATGTAGGATTCTTTTGTCGATCTTGACTCACAACGAGGACTAAAACTTTGAATATCTTCGCCTCTGCCACTTCAAATTGATCAATAAAGCTTTAATGTGTTGTTGTAAACTCGACAGAATCACTATCACGGAGCAAACAAACATAAAACTGTGAAAACCAGACTGCAGAATGACGGCCCAGCGCTGCAGATTGTGAAACAAATCTATTCTCGATGTAGTGTTGCAAACGTCGCGAGTAAAAGATTAATATTAACCGAGAGAAATTAAGGCTCTTGGAGGGGGGAAGCTGCATGTGTCAGACAGCTGAGATTGAAAAGGCACCAAGAATTCATTCAATTTCCCATCTGCCTCCTCTCTCCATTCCTCAATTCAATATCGCTCAGTTTCGGTTGCAGAGGGTGTTTTTTTTTTTATTAGCATGACGCTGGAAGACAAAGCCAAAACAAAACGTGGCAAAAACATTTACTGCAGATTGATGTCAGCCTGCCACGACTCCTCCACTAAGTATTTCCCACACGTTTTCAGCCATTATGGTGTAATCAAGTGTGGAAATTTTCCAGAGGACGACGCTGAATGTTTGGTGCAAATGTTCTGCTCTTTGTCTCATCCTCCCGCTCTCTTGCATACTTTCGTCTTTCACACATTAGCCAATTACTAACATGCGGTAATCAAATCTGCCTTTTAAAATCCACACCCTGGTCATCTGCCATGCTAGAGGGATAGCGTTAGTTCTCCATCAGCGGTGATCTCCGGGCTTAAGTTTCTATTGCATTATGGGGCTCGACTGGGGCAGGTCAATTAGATTTGTCTTTAACGCAGCTGCTCGATGAAGAGCTCTCAAAAAGGTCTTTGTGCGTCGGCCCGTCGGCTGTGTGTTTTTGAGTTCCGCCATGTCCGCGCGCGCTTCGTCTCCGTTTGTGTACGTCAATGTCGATGCATCTCCGACTTTCCACTTAACATCACATGCTTCTCTGCGTCTCCTGCTCCGCGCGGTGGCGAGGTCAAGGGTCGCCGGGTAAGATGGAGCCAGCGGGAAGCAACATCTGCTGTCTGACGTCTGACAAGGATGGATTGCATGGCTGACGCACAGGCCGCGCATCCAGGGCTCCCAGGTCATGCGGCGCTCGCCCGGAGGTCGGCAGGGGTCACAGCCCCTCTACAACTTTCCTCCCCAGCAGACTCCAGGAAGCCAATCAACTTCAAACGCCGGCTGATCATCTGGGGGGGGTAATTGCAAATCAAATGGACCCCTCATTCTGGTTGGAGTGCACCCTCTTTCTTTTCACGCCAAACAAGAAGCCACTTCCCTTTCTGCTCTCCTTTCTCTTCGCAATTTGTCTTTTCCCCTCTTTCTGCCGGCATTCATCTCACACTTGTGATGAAGGATATTTCCTATCGTGTGTGGAGAAAGCCGAGGCGCAGCAGCACCCCAAGAATGGAGCAAACAGGACAATATGATACACAGAGTCATTACGTGTGTGTGTGTGTGTGTGTGCATGATACTCTTGAGTGCCAGCTGACAAACACAGAGGCAGCTGCCTTGAGAGTACAGTGGCCGTCTTTGTGGAAACGGTCTGAGCCCAAAAACCCGCTGCATTTATCTCACAGCAGCACAGCAGCGTTTTCCACATGATTCCTTTTTGCACACGATGATGATGCAGCAGCAGCAGCGGTGCAGCGCGCCGGTGAAAAGCAGGACCCACGCGTTGTAGTCGCTGCGTTATAAATGACATCTCGATGCATATAGTTTCACAGTTTCACATTTTAAGTGGGGCCGTGTGTGTTTGTCAGTTGGTCTTCAGAATGACATGCAGCCACTTAAAGCCAGCTGCCTCCAGAGTGGTGTACTATATGGCGATCTGGGTGAGCTTGTTAAAGGACAGCCTCAAGGCTGGCTTTCTCAAATTACTCCTGTGTGGCAGGGGAAAGGAGAGCCAGCCGCTCTCCTGTGTGGCTTTACTTAATTGCGAAAGGCGACGACAGAACTGTCCCTCCTAAATCTCACCACTTATTGGGGCACAATTTCATGGATGAGAAATACAAAAGAGCATTACCCTGTATTGTGTACATTATGTTCTACATGTCAGGGGAGCGCTGATGGAACGGTCAGGAGTAACTGGGGTTTTTCCTCGCAATGAGCCGTGCAGGATGTCCTTACACGCTTCTATCACCGTGTTTCTCAGGGGTATCAGTGTAAAGAATGAATATCCTATAATTTCTCCCCCGCTCCGCTCCGCTCCGCTCCGGGCACTCTTTCAATTACAACCTTTCAATTTAAAATACTAAAGATCATTCTCCTCCGTATCTGCGGCTGAGAAATGGGTGTGAATTTATGGAAAGGTCAAGATTAAATTAGAAAGGATGGGACCTGCAGAGAGCTGGCACCAAAATGACCGTCACTTCGTATAAGTTATAGAGATATGTGGCCTACACCGGGGTGGCTCTTGGATCAGTTTCCATTAACAATAGGGTTATGGAGAGCATTACATGCATTTTCACAGGGCTTGAGTAACTGATACGCTATTTCCCTTATCCCTTAAGTCCTCCAAGTGTTCGAGCATGTTGAAAAAAAAGTGCATGTTGATAATAAAAAGCAATAGATAGGACTGCAGTCTTTTCGGGAACAGCTGTCAAATAAAAAGGCTTGACGACAGACTGCTTTTCAGCACAAGTGCAGCTGTGAATCTGAATGGTGTTGGGAGTGCAATGTGACACACAGTCATCTCACACAGCTGATTCGTGTGTACGTGGTTGTGTGGATGCATTCGTGGGTGATTTAATATACAGCATGTGCAGCGCTGCGGTGGATCTGTGTGTGTGTGTACGTACAGGTTTGCCTTCCCTCCATGAGGTAACTTTTATGGATTTGCTGCACTGAGCTAATTAATGACCATAAGTTACACACGGCTGCCACTTTCAACACATAACTGCATTCACGCTTCATGAATTCATTCATGAGCACCCACTTTACCTCATCGACAGTATTGACGTCCATTTGCATTGAATTTCTTCCTTCATCAGATATATTTCTGTGCACTTCGTCGCCGTAATTCAGTCTTACTATCACAATGCCTATTTGCATATTGAAAGAGTTTTTTTTTTTGCCCTCTGTAATTATTTCCTGTCTCTGTGTTGGTTGAATTGTGTAAGAGATGGGGGATGTGTAGCCATCTCAACTGACACCTTGTGCTGACGCAGTAAACGTAGGTCCATTTTAAAATATGTCTAGGAGACGAGATCATGGTCTACTGGACGTTTCTCAAAAATCTAAAACACATGTTTTTGACCATCTAGATAGTTTTGATGTGCGTCACGGCGTTTTGGAGACATCAGCCTTAGAGATGTCTGCCTCGGCTTCTGGTGTGAGAAACGCCCAAACCATACATTTGAAGAACTCGACAGCAATGTGTCCTTACAGAAATTCTGACCCGGTGTCTGAACTTTATCTCTGTACGAAATGAAGTGTGCATCTACTCATGGATGAGAGGCTAGCTAACTAAGCTAGCTAGCGTTACGGCTGTCATCTATAACAAGAAAAAGGTTTGCCGACAATTGGAATATAAGGAAATTCTTATCAACAGAACCCAAAAAGTGCCCAAACTAACAACAAGAACTAACAAGGAGCATTATTAGATTATTTATCTTTTATCTTTCAGAAATACATTCACGCTTCCTCTGTATGTTTCTACACACTGTTTTGTTTTGTACGTGCTGAGCTGCAGCGGTGAACAAACACGGCCGCGCTGTCACACGTTCGTACGTTTGCAACATCAGCAATGAACGTCTGCATCGCCTCTGTACGCCTCAGGAGGCATGAATAATAAAGCGAGTGTCACCGTTCATCTAACCCGACACCGTCACCGTCTCCACAGGATTTTGTGGTGTCATCCTGACATAACGCTGACGAAACCTTACATCAGCTCCGGCACGCTGCCATGCAGTTTTGCACGTGATAAAGCCTGTGATCACTTCTTGTAGTGCGACGTGTGTGTTAGCAAAGGGACTGTGTGGAGAGGAGAGATGATTATAGAGACCAATAACTCCTTTAATGTACATATATAGCACCTCTACATTATGTGGGTATGCATGCAGGGTGCCTGGAAGTGCGATGGCTGCCTCTTCTCTCCTCTGCTCCTTCAGTCTCTCACTGATGGAGACAACACTAGGGAGCACACTTACTCCAGAAATGAAAGGAAGACGGAGGAAAAAAAAAAAAAAAAAAACAGAGTAAAGAAGGGGGAGGGAGAGGGAGAGAGGAGAAGGAGGTAGCTCGTGAGCTGCAGGGCGAGAGAATAGAAGAGGAAAGAGAGAGAGGGAGAATCGGTATCAGGCTTTATAGGCTCGGTGGAGAGAGAAGGGAAGGGAGATCAGAGGCAGAGGGAACCGAGTGTGTACGACTCTCTCTCTCTGTGTGTGTGTGTGTGTGTAAAAGGGGAACCGTGGTGTCAGGCTTGATTTCATTACCGGAGCTAATCAGGTCCATATACTTTAAGTGCTGCTTTAATTTGTCTAATCTCTGCAGGATATGGCCGCTGCCTTCCGGCTACACGGCTGCTTTGCCTCGAAAAGCCGTTAAAGAGCACACGGACACGCAGCGGCTCTCTGACCCGCGGACAGAAGATACTTTCCCTCCCTCGCGCGTTAGCAGATACATATTTTCATTAACTTTAGTGACACATCCAGCCTTCACTCTGAATTCCTAAACTCTGCTCGGATCACATCAAGTGACACAAACACGAGCCAACAGCAGAGAATCACAAGGAGGAAAAAAATAAAAAACATGTCACATTTGTTTAAGCGCACACACTTTCTCCATCCTGGTTTCAAACACATTTCAGTTACAGTATGTGCCTCTGGAGGTTTGGCTGAACTGAGCTGTCTTCACAAATACCAATCAAGCCGACGATTTGGCTTTGTTTCATTTCTCATCCTTATATTTTGGTGCTGTTGCTGGCTAAGCATTATTGTCGGAGCACCTGTCTCGGGGTAAATGACATAAACACGGCTGACGTGTAGGCCTAGTGTGAGGCCCGCGTGAGGGGGACATCTGAATTGAGATACGGATACATTTAAATGTCACGTTTGCTCTTGATATGAAGCTGTATTGCCAGAGTGCCAGATGGGTTTTCAAACGGAAGGCGCGCTCGTACACAAAACATGTTTGACAAGTTCAGCAAGGCAGCCTTGAAAACTGCGTGCACGTATGTTCTGCTGAAACAATTAGTCGATGAGTGCCAAAGAGTTCACAGAGCATGTTTGACATCCCGGAGCTGCGAACGTGCGCGTCACTGTCATTTGCATTTCAGAAATGTAAGAAAAATAAATTGAGCTGCAGTAAGTGCGCCGAAGCCTGAAGAGGTGAGAGTTGTGGATCTAAAGAGGCGGCAGAGATGTCGAGAGGTCCACAGGTAAGTGCTCTCGCTAAACACAACTTCACAGACGTATATTCGCAGTCTATCAGTTAACTGTGTCCTTCAAGTGTTTTTCCAGACAGTCTCACTCGCTCCACACTCATAAACAAATTATCTGCCGCTGACGTGCCATTTCTGCTACGTGACCACTGCTGTGACGAGTCTGTTTCACCCTGATTTATGCTCATAACTACATTAATTTTGTATTCAAATTTGCGGCTGCCAAACTGTGTGTGTACAGCAGCGCTGGGACCCAAACGCATCCAACGTGACACCGACGCAGAAACTCAAACTGCTGCTGTCGCGCTGCTGACACGCACTAATTTAGAGCTTCCGTGTGGTTCTGGACCGGGAGCCAAGGCAGAGGGAGGAGGAAAGTTTGAGGCACAAATATAAGACCTTCACAACAACAGATTCTACTTAAAATCACAGAAGGAAAAAGTGATCTTTATCATCAAACTGAGGTGCAATTTGTTGCACAGCCACCAGTAATCATGGCATTGTTTAGCAAAATGACCCCACTTCTAAATTGATTTATTGACACAGTAAACAGTTTCCGGATGTTTCAAGCCTTCCTCAGTACAGCATGATGTTAATTTTTGGAATTCTGGTTCCATTAAGAGTTAAACAGAAGATAAAGTCAAGATGATTGATAAGTCCTAACATGACGTGCCCTTCAGTTCTCAGTCAGATTCAATCAGGAAATCCCTCGAGGCTACAAAACAGTCGTCCACAAACCAATGCGTAACGTCACGATAGATTAACACAATGTTGTCAATATTTAAACTTTGAAGTTGCGGACTGTATGTGTGCACGGGTCAGTGTATGTGTGTGGCTGTGACTTTGTGTCCGTCCAGTGAGACCACTCCAGCGCTGCACTTACCAGCTAGCAGTCGTGCTGTTACCTCTGCCTGTCTTGTCGGAGCTGGCAGCACCTCTGGTAAAAGCTAATCCTTATGCTCTCGCTTCCACATAACATCAAGCATTTATGACCACTGCTGTCAAATGATATGACAATGTAGGGTGTGTGTGTGTGTGTGTGTGTGTGTGTGCATCATCTAAAGTAGCGGCTGCATCGCGTATTTCAAACATCTCCGCTGTTTTCAGCTCCCTTTTTCTTTTCCAGTTTTAATGTCTGTGCCTTTGAAGTAGCTGCCCCTGTTAAATCACAATGCCACATTTCGTTATCAAAGACAGATGTGCTGTATAAGCTGTCGACAAACGGAGCTCTTCATCTTTAAGTCAGAGTTAAAGCACGCTGAGTCCCGAGATGAGAGCTTCCTCACTTTGGATCATAATGGATATCCACTGCAGGGAGTAAACACAAAATAGAGGATTGCATCTCAAATCTCCTAGCAACCACATCTAACACTACCATCACCATCATTATCATGTAAATCCAATAGACAATTGGCTCCGCACAAAATCTGACTAAATATATAACAACCGGGCTTCACTTTGGGCCGTTTTGTTCACTTACATGCTAACAGCTAAGAGGTTCAATCCATACCAACAAATAGGGGCACTTGAAAAAGAACACAACTCACTTCTCATGATGTCAGGCTGGTACTAATGCAAACAATTTGTCTGTTATTGTCTATGTCTGTGTTTATTACTCTGTGGCCGGCTGACTGGATGAGGGTTGGATGCTGAAACCGCGTTTGCGGCTGCGGCTGAGCTTCTAGTTGAATCTATTGCTGGGGATATTGACGTCGCTACGATTACGGTTATTGCTATTCATACAGACATTACTATGACCGGTGGCGCTACAGCTTTAGCTAAAGCTAATGTCGTGGATGTGGCATGGACGCTGCATGAGAAAAGAGATAAATGGTTTGTCTCTTGTCCTCAGTCCATGATGACATGGAGCCAAGACAGCCCTTGGCTTCTGTGGGAGTGACCAGCTACAAGCTGATCCATCCCCGTGGGGAGGGACCACCGTGTCATTATGAGAGCACAGCCTCTGCCGCTCCGCTGAGACCTGATCCCTACGGCTTTACAGTACAACCCTGTCACACTACTGCTAGCTAACCACATGACTTCGCCTCTTGTGCTTCCTCAAGTGCTGACATCATCAGACCATCCACAGAGGCCTGGCAGAATTACTATACAGTCACCACAGTGTCTGTTGTCGCTTTTGAAATACATCCTCCATTAGCGTAACACAAGTAGACATTCCAGTACCCTTGACAGGCCCCTCCATGGTAAGTATGTTTGTCTCCCGCTGCCATGACATCTCGTAAATAAAGCATGTCACTCTTGGAGAATGTCGAAGCATGATCACATATTGTCACGCTACATGACACGCTCTTGATTGTTCTTGTTATGTTGGCACATTTGAAAGGGATCGATATACATGTGGAAAGCCAAAATGCCGAACACGATTATTTAGCAGTTTGTGTAG
>OMLP01006420.1:49947-64209 GCA_900302685.1 Spondyliosoma cantharus | reverse complement strand
ACACACACACACACACACACACACACACACACACACGGTGTAGCGATGCCCCAGCCTCACTATACTGTAAGAAAAGCTGAAGGGAGGATAATTGAAAGTCGACGCAGGAAACACCAAAGCCAAGTAATAATAACTCTGGCGAGCCAAAGAGGAAATGAAGAGAGGCCTCATCTTTGGAACGGACAGTGCAGGACGGGCTGCAGTGCTGAATGTCATTACGCTGACTGACTGCTGACAGGTAGTCCATTACCCAAGATGCATAGAGGACGAGGCGCAACCTCGCACTGACAGGAAATGCAACTGTGGAGGCTGGAGGATGCTGGGAGGGGGTGACATCAAAAGGAAAACTAAATTGGGTTGTGATTGTTGTTTGCGCCCGAGCCGATTCTTTTGTTGTGATGTACCCATTTTAATTCTGTGGTCTTGGATTGATGTGCAGGGTTTGTTGACCTGGAGGATACACTGAAAAGTCTGACAGTCAGTAGTAACTGCAGGGTTTGAGATCAGTGTCGATGTGCAGTTGAAGGGATGCCATCTGTAGAATGATGGGCAGCGGTGTGTGTGCTTGACAAACACTTCAACAACACATTGTTTGTCAAGCACACACCCTCCGACCAGCCATCTTTAAAAAGGTGTCACGGTTTGGGTTTTTAGTTTTTTGAAAGTTTATCCTCATGTGTCATGTTTTACATTCCACTTCCTATCTTTGTCTGTTTTCCCGCCCTTTATCCTTTTCCCCTCAGTACATTGTTTGCTTAGCTTTTTCCTTGTGGATTACTCCTGTTTTGTTGCCAGCCTTTATGCCCTCCATTTGTTTTCGATTATTGGATTTTGGACTTGGACATCAGCTATTATTAAAGCTTGCTTTTACTTTTTAACCCGCCTGCCTCAGAGTTCTCCATTTGGTTCCTTTTTTGATAATCTTGACCTCGATAACCTCCTGTGACGTTGAGTATTTGTGGAACGGTCCCAAAATAAAACCTCAAGGCATTCATTATTACCAATAATAGTAACTCTGTCACATCATTTCATGCCACTGACAAGTATTAAGGCTGATCTTTCGTGGGAGCAGAGAGCTGTAGAGTCCAAAACAGTGGGAGCTATCACCTATTTCATGAGATCTTCTGCTACATCCAGTTCTATACAAACTAGCATGGTGAGTTTTTTCTAATTAGCTAGCTATTTAATTAAATTAGGTAGAATTCTAAAACAAGTGGTGTTAAAGAGGTGCTGTGACTACATAGCACTGTGGGCTGTTAGCTCACCAGTAGTTTGCAAGTAGGGACTTTGTCCTCAAGCTTCTAATACATAATTATTTCGAAGAGCTGTGTGGGAAAAAATCTCGCTAGTTAACACTTTCTGGTGTGAAAACATTTAAATTTGAACGGCAGTTTGACAGTGTTTCTCCTGCCTGCAAGTTCACCCTCTGCCCATTAACTCTACAGTACATTACATTAAGCCAGTTTAGAGATGTCATCTCAGTGGTAATACACAACTTTGAATCCTTCTGTAAGCCTCTTTCACTCCAAATCTGGTTAGGTGGATAAAAGAGCAAATATAATCATTTTCCTCACATGAGCAGATCTGTCATTTCAATTGCCTTTCGTAATTACTGCGCCAAACATAACTCAATTTCATGTTATGATATCAAAATAGAGTTAGTGAGTGGAATAATTATCTAGGAACAAAAGCTGTCACATGGAGTAAAAATGAATCAATACAGCAGTTCTCAACTATCATCACTGTGAAATCTGCTGCGTCATATTATGCACGCTGTTGAATCATTAAAATCTAATTTTCCTGGTTTGCTCTATCGCTGAAAGACAAGGTAACACACCCAGGAGTAAATATAATTTATTTTGTTGGGATTGGAAACAAGGGAGCAAGATGAATGAGGCTTAGAAAGTTTAGATGTGTTAAGTGTCTGAAAATCTGGTTTGCACATTGCACGCGCCTAATTTTTTCTGCCATGAGCAATTCGTTTTTTCAGACAAAAAGAATTGGATGTCGGAAAACACAAAGCTTTACAGTACACATTCCACAGCAAACTGTAGTTGTTGTACAGTCTTCATGCACTCAAGTTAAATACTTGAACTTGTGACCGTTTTGTTAAGGTGCTGGATATCTAAAGACGTCAGCTTGTTTATCTCTTTGATCATATACTCTGACAAAATAGCCAGCTGTTTGTGTAGGACTGACATGTGGATTTACAAAAAACATTAACATGAATGCTAATGATATGTCAGAGACAATAGCAATTACAACAAATAATATACATTTTTCTGGACGTTCAAAGATATAAAGAAAGAAGAAAAACATATTTAAGATACCTTTTGTGATATCCTGTCTTTCACTTTTGTCAAAGATCCTTTTGTGAATGTTAATGTCTGCAATCATGTATTTACGGCACTACTTCACGAGTACAGTTCAATCAAACTCTATCTACTCTGCAATAAAAAATACAAGCACGGTAGTTAGAGAAAGAAAATAACTGGGAATTGCTAAGAATGAAAAGCTAAATGTGTTTAAGACTTCACACTTAAACGCTGCGATGTGTCTTTATGTTCGAGAGCTATATTTAAGTGTAATTTTACCAACCACTATTTCACTCTTTCTTTCCTCTATGATTGTTGGAGCTCTGGGTATAAAACACAACTTGTGAATATCTCTAGAGAATAAAGTTAGCAATATTGATATTTTAGGGAAAATACTGCCATATTTTGCAGCTGTTATCCCACTCACTACCAGTCAAATTAATCCACACCCAATTTTTCCATAGCATACTTCGAGTTTTGAATGTGTTTTCCTGTAGTTCCTTCAGGGCAGCCATTGATTTCCAATCATTTCAGTACAACATGAAAAAGAACTTACAGAAACCTGCCTGAGGTAGGTGATATATCACAGTTAAAGCAATATCCGATGTCTCTTGTCAGACATCAGAACCCAGATATCCTTGTCAGGACTTTACATTGACTTCCATTTATATGTACAACCTAACCCTAACTTCAACCTTAACCCCTTAACTTAACCATGACGTCAGTTATCACATTATTGCTGCATTGGTCCCCATGAGGACTACTGGTCCTGACATGTAAAGTGTTTATGCCAGAAAAGGTCCTCAATAGGTAACAAAAATGTGTACACTTTCCTTCGAAAAAGTACTCGTGACTTATTCTACAGAATACAGTTGGAATTATTGATATTTTAAGGGCAATGCTACCATAGCTTGCAGGTATTATCCCCTTCACTACAGATCAAATTTACATACAACCAATTTTCCACAGCATACTTAGGGTTTTGAATGTGTTTTCGGATAATTCCGTCAGGGCAGCCATTGATTTCCAATTATTTTAGTACAGCATGAAAAATAACTTGATGAGAAACATCCCTGAGGAACGTTTTCGTCACAGTTCAAGCAACGTCTTTTATCTCTCAAAGTTACAGCATAGTTCAAATGTACACTGTAACCCAAACCCAAACCCTAATCCTAATCAATTTATGGCAAATCCTAAACCTAACTTTACCACAATTCATACCATACTCCTTAACTTAATGTTTTACCACATTAGGACCGGTCTTTGTTCCTCATTGAGACTATTAATCCTGACATGGTCAGTGTTTCTGCCTTGGTCACCAATAGGTAACATAAACGTGTACACCCTGCATTAGCATGTGATGTTAATGTAATTTGAAATAGACATGATCTTTACTGTCTTGATCTTATGTCTCGTCTATGACAGTAGCCCTGCAGTGAAATTAATGGCTGCCTAGGAGGGCAGAAGGGTGCATTCAACAATAGAAAAACACTACAGTATGCTTTAGAAAACAGTCAGGTATAATTGATTCGTACTGAATAAGCTAAAACATACAGAAACACTGCTACGGGCCATTAAGATGAATTAACTGGAAGAAAAGACAAGTGCATTATAGGGAAAAAAAGCACGAGCTTCACTGGAATGCCAATAAAGTGTTATCAATAGGTGCAAATAGCTTGTCATGATTGCCTGCTGAGTGGGTGCAAGCTAATTACTTGATGTCGAGTTGCGGAGTGGATGGTGGGGTGTCAAATGCTCTTCAGGTGCAAATTTTCACACTGTTGCTATGTGGCATGTGATATTATTGTGTTGTTGCTTGGGGCAATGTGCGAGGGCGGATTATGAATTCCTCAGTTAAAACTGGGAAAGAATATCTGCTTGATCTGTAACCAAAACATTACAACTGCTTGCATGTGGGCTGGTTGTGAGGAGATTTTTACACATACATATACACAAACAAAGCTAAATACATTTGTGAGGATGATGATGATGATGACGATGACTTAAATGCTACAATGCCCCTGTGCAAAAATGCAGGGCCAATATAGAAATAGTTGTCCTGTTAGGAATTCGGCTATGACGGAACCATCCTAACTGAAGAATTTCCAAAGTTGGGAATTTTAAATTAGGATGGCATTGACCTGATTTTCAATCAAACATCAATGTTCACCAGTTGGAGAAGCAAACACAGATGCTAGCCTGTTAGAGAGGCCAACATCAATGTAAGCCAATAGGAGAAGGTAACATTGATGTTATGCATCAAAGCCAACAACTGAACCCCTGTCTTTTCTTGTCCATTACTGCAAGCTAGCTAGCCAGTAACAAGCAAAAAGAGAAAACAGCTGTTGTGGATACAGTCAATCTTGAATAATCCACTTTGGAGTTCTAATTAGCAAATCTCAAGTTAAGACAAGGTCCGAGGTCAAAGAGAGGATAGGGATCATGTCTGTGAAAGGAAGATATGATCTTTGATTTTCCTGTAATGAGGCCCACACCAATATTTTTTAAGCTTTATGTCAGAGATGCTTTATATTAAGGAAGTTGAAGTTACCTGTGCCATGTGACCGAGGGGTCAGGAGATCCGGAGGTGATGCAAGTAAATGTGACTGATTCCTGGTAGTCAGCTGTGGCGTTGAAGGCCTGCTGGAACACCGACAACACCGGAGGGACTGCAAACAGAAAAACATAGTAGAAAATAACATTATCAGACAGGAATGCGGCCATTGGAGAGTCAAGAGGATGAATCATTGAGAGGCTAAATCTGACTATATTGCTAAAAGAAATTCAGTCTTTTTGAAGCCAGACGATGAAGGCTAACATTTTCAAATGGATTAAATTGGCCTCGCGAGTGGCCTGTAAGCACTCCCTGAAAACGCTACTTCTGTTGGTAATCCCCAGGGGATTTCAACTAACATTTTGACCGAGCTTTGGTAAAAAACACAAAGGAGCTGAACACAGTGATATGAAACCATAATACTATTGTCTGATTCAGAAATGCTCGGCTCAATCCACATAAACAATAAGAAGACAGAAAATGTGTTTCAGCATCAAAAACAACTACACCATGTGTGAAAAACAGTGTTTCGCTATTGTGAATAAACCATTCAATCCCTGTCAGGCGCGCTGGCTCCAGCCATTGTTCTTTTTGCTGGGCCAATTTGTGTAGACTCAAAATTAGAAGTGCTTCATCACTGTGATTTTGCGGTTAGTGAATTGAAAGACACAGATGGACGAAAACAAAGCCTCTGTCAGGTACAAGATATATACAGTGTCTTATAAAAGGTTATTTACAAGTTACGAGCATTTCGCCACCTTTGTTTACTGTGAAAAATCAAAATCCTCAGGTATAAAAAACAAGATTTATGATAAAGTTTAATTTTTGTCCTTAAATGTGGTTGTTAATGGGTCTAAACACGCACATGCCTGGGCTGTAAGTAAAACAACATTTTGTGGGGGGGGCACATCCCCAATATCAAGATGCCCTCCGACCAGCCATCTTGGAAATAAGCTCAATTGATTAAAAAGACAAACATACTATTTGTTAATGAATCTTGTAAAATAATGAAAATATTTTCGAATGGCGGGAAATGAGTTTTCAAATACTGTAAAAATTATGTTTTTGTGCATTAATGTGGTGGTTAATTGGTCTAAACATGTACATGCATGTTGATTTGAAAATGAAAATATATAATTAATATATATTATGGCCCCCCCAGCAGAGTTTGTCCCCCACAAATGTTACAGTACGTCTCGCTTTAAACAGCAGAGGACTTAATGACTTTATCAGGAGTATATGTTGAGCACAGTCTGGAACACGCAGCGTGTCAGCTGAGGGCTGTCATCTTGTCATTCAGTAAATGGAGAGCGCTTCATCCTTTTTCTCTGTTTGCCTTTGCGGTGACAGGGGAATGACAGCTTTATGGTACAAGCATGTTTATCAGTCTGCTAAGTCCAATTCTCAAGCCTGTACTTACGGTGTACCTCTACTCCCACAATAACGGCACCGCTCTGGCACTGTCCAATCTCCGGCCATTATTAAGCATGTGTGGAGCAGCTTATTGGAGCTCTGGAGCAATTATGCCATCAGTTTCCCTCCCTGATTTCAGGGAGAGAACAAAGCACCACCTGAACATCTGAGCCAGAACAAACTGACGTTCTGACAGTTCAGTTCCAGTGTTTATATTTAGCTACGGCTCACAGGAAGGGGAGAAATATCATACAAATATAAAGAAATATCATATATTTACAACTGTATCAACAATCAGTTGTGATCTAATTCGTGGACAAACTCAAAGTTTCATGACAATGATGAAAAAATCCGGATCTATTTTGCAACATTGTCTGTATCACCCTCTATCAATCCCTCGATCAACATTTGGAGTTTGATGATGTTGTCAAATAGCATAGATCATGGGAGTTGGTGCCTCCACCAATAACTAGCTACCATTGCTGTTCTCCTTTTCGGTTAGTCCATCAGCATTAATTGTTCAGGAAGATTTTTTACCGGTAGCTGAATTAATGAAATTAAGAACTCTCTGATACATCAAAGGAAAATTTCACCCAAAAATGAAAACCAAGTCATTATCTACCCCATGCGGATGGGTAGCAAGGTGAAGTTTCACAGTCCATAAAACATTTCTAGAGTTTCAAAGTAAAACAGAGTTATACTGTCATACAAAATATAGTTCAACACCATCAAGACCTAAGATGTGACTGTGACGTGCCCAGAAACACTTAGAAAGTAGGAGCATTGAAATATTTGAATATAATGCTGACAGTCGCTGGAAACCTTGTCACTTGTCCTGTCATCTCTCTACATCTCTCTATCGTCAAAATCTTGATTAAAAATGCACAAGAGTACCTGAAAAAATGCCCATGTGCTGTTTCTGGGTCTAGCCTTCTACGTGAGGAAAAGCAGGCGTGGACGTAAGCGGAATGCTTTTGGACCGACCATGACCACATCTGAAGGTGGAGATCTCAACCCACTGTACACGCACTCTGTTTGGCTTCATTCATTACAGAAAGATATCTCTCTCACATGCTAAGAGGTCCTATAACTCCTCCACCTCCTTGAATTGAAGCCCTGCAAAAATCCACAAAGGACCTCTTTCCAGGCAAGGAAAAAAATAAGCACGACCCACAGAATAGCATCAATTTGTCCACCGGCTTCGCCTACTTAATATGCATAATGAGATCTGATTACTATGTGGACAGAATCGCACTAATGAGAATGCTTATTAATGCCAGGTGCAAATGCAAAGGCCTGTGATCAGATGTCATTACCCAGATAATGTGTCGAGATGCTGATCATGTTCCAACTGAGGTCCAAACGTAACAATGGTGTAATTGCATTTTACTCATCTAATCTCTTGAATGTCACACAACATCAACGACAACAACAATCTCAAAAGCATGAAGGGGTTTACTGTAACTTTTGTTTACAACAGCTGGCTCGCTTGTAATTAGGCAGAATAAATTACAGGAGACATATTAAGCTCAGATTTATTATTTCACGTTGGGCTACTAGAATAGGTTGACATGCTTTAAGGCTCCAAAAATATATCAGTTTTCTTATATTGCCTCTTTAGGGCCCCCTCCAGAACACCCAGTCTTCTCTGATTGGTCAGCTCACACACGCCTGAGCCACCCCCCCTTCATCAACATGTCTCAAGCTAAAAAAATAGAAATAAAAGTCCACTCTGTTTTACTCAAAAAAACAAAACTCTCCTTCATTAATGGCTTTTTTGTTGTCAAATAAATCCGCCATCTAATCTATCTCAGCTGTGGATCAACATTAAATCCACACAACCCACACAAGGAGCATGAAAATGAAGAGAAATCACCCAGAAAGACATCTTGATTTCTGCGTCTATTCTCTCCCCGCGAATGAAAAAAAACGACCCAACAGATGTTTGCACTTGAGTTAAATATGTGTTAATGTAACTGGCAGCTGCACAGAGATATTATCTGGGCGCCATTTGTTTTCCTCTGATCAAGGAAAACAATGGTTTGAAAGGCGTTGAAGGTGCCACAAAGCTGAATTGTTTTCATATCCCAAAACTGTAAACAGACCTTCCTTTTGGTGCGCGGGAGTTGATTAATTGAATTTGTCCTCCAAGTGACGTCACCTGGAGGACACTTATCCCCGCGTAGATCTAAAAACGGTCTCTGTAAAAATGATGAAAATTAAATATGATACGCGCCGGCTAAAGAATCTCATTAAAACACGGTCTTGATGAAATGTGCTTGTGAAGGTGCTGGAGAGAAGAAGAAAAAAAAAAGAAAAGAAATGACATACTTTGGGATAATGAATGGGGAATTCTAATCAAAACAAAGCATCATCGCGGATACCTAATGAACCAAACACCGCAGTGTACTGTATTCTTTCTTAAAAGATCAATTACACTAACGATGCCAGTGTGTGCGAGTGAGAAACTCTTCAGGGCACGTCTAAATTCCACATTGTCTGATCTATGTGTTGTCTCGTGCCGTCTATTCATCATTTACTTGTTGCCGTGTGCTGAGAAATGAGTGAATGTCACCGGTTTTTGCAAGTCAAATCAACACACAATAGGAAACCGGGCTTGAAAGAACGCAAATGAGACACACATCAAGGTGCAAAGAGCTTTTCATGGATAAAAATGGCCTTAGCAAAAATCAAACACCATGAGTCCTTTCCAATAGTCCTGACTCGGCGAGTGAGAGGAGCGAGCATCTGCCTGACATGATAACCATTGATTTCCCCGCCAATAGATCTCCATTCTCCAGTGTCCCCTTCTCTTCCTCTGCAATACACTCCCACATCAGTGAGCCTTGTTGAAACCAGCCCCTGTTAATGAGACACACTGCCAAGCAGTCGAGACTTCAAAAGAGCAAATCAGCAACAGGGTTTTTAAAGCGTCCAAAAAGAATCTGGCAAGCTTTATGAATTCTTCATGTATTAGTCATATCCGTCAAACTTCAGAGGCTCCGCGGAGATAATGCGAGGTTTACAGACATCCCCACCAGCATGAGCGTAGCACACTGCAAACATATTTTCGAGACACAAACTCTCGCCGACTGATTTGAATGCATCCTCGAGGAGCTGGAGGAGTTGTTTTCCGTGGAGCGCTAATGGGCTTCAATGGAGTGAGGATCACCCACGTTCTCTGTGAAATGTCATAACCATATTACACCTACTAGAAATTCAGCAGGTGAATGTTTTGAGACGAGACCTTTGCTGGATGCTTACTGGGGATTTGTTTTGCCTTCTAGATTAGTGCACAAGCAGGAATCAAACCAGCCCTGATTGATAATTGGGAATGTAGTGTCACAGGGGAGATGGTATTTATATTCTGCTCTTGAACGCCCAGTGGGTTTGACTGATGTCGCTGTGAAATAATTGAGGAAATCTTGAAGGACACAGCCAGTAGTTCCACTGACAAGCTGAAAGAGGGAAAATTGCGGGTATAGTGTGTGAGTGAGTGAACCAACAATTAGGTGGATGTGCCTAGGAAGGATACGGGGGGAAATCAGGAAGTTATTTTCCATTTTGCATAGCCATCAGTTGCCATAGAAACGAACCGTGACTACCGTGGTTTGCGGGTCATCAAAGTGGAGCGCAGATAGAGAGAGAGGTTAATAAAGGGAAGCCACTGGGCAAAATGGAAAAGTTGGCAGATGTTAACCATATATATGAGTTATGATCACAGACTCTTTAATAATCAGTCCAAGATGATTTACGTTAAAGCAGCAGTTAGATTAAGGGAATGATTTGATTCCTTGCCCAGAGTTGGATGGAAAGATCAATACCACTCTCATGCCTGTAGGTGAAGCCATTAGCCGGCTAGCTTAGCTTAGCATAAAGGCTGGAAAGAGGGGAAACATCTGTCTAAACGCAAGAACATCCATCTACTGCAGCTTTAAAGCTCAAAAAATTCGATTTTATACATAATCAGTGAGCTTTAGATATGTTGTAGGTGGATTTTGTTATCTTGGGAGAGAACCAGGCTGGCAGTTCCCCCCCAAAGAGTTACCAACTGGTTTTGAAGCCTCAGGTTTAGCATCACCGTCATCAATTTACAAAATCATCATCACGCTGTATTGAAGACTTGAAACTGGCGACTGAGAGCGTAGACCTCCAAGGAAAATGTTTGCTGACGTACCAAATCAAGTGAGACTAGGGTCGTTTTCTCATAAGCTTACATACAATCAAACTGCTTTTTGAAACCAGTGGACTCGCCCTTTGTTAGTCCTTAATAAGAATGCAGCTTTAGAGCATTTTCATATTTGCTACAGCGATCAGACCAGTAAGCTCCATCCATATTTCATACAGACATGGCTTCCCCAAACTTCCAGTCTTTAGTCTCTGAAGCCTTTTACTTGAGAGTCCAGTTTCTAAGATAATTGATTGTTGAGTCTCTTTCACAGCCTACCAACCCAAAACGTCAGTATTTGACAAGATCAGAATGAGACTCAACAATAAACTATCCTACAAAATGGACCTCAAAGAGATGCTAACTGGCATGAAACTAGCCAGCCAGGTTCGTAAATTTTATGGCACCTACTTCAGCCAGTGTGACATCTATGACTCCATCTGGTGCAGCTATCACAGAGGGGATGATATAAATGTTTGTCGACCTGAATTACGTCTCATTTCATTCGTTCGGGGATGAAAAATTGCTGCATGTCATGACGGGAAGGACAAACATATTCATGATAAACTGGGCTAACAGAGGCAGAGACGGGGACAGAAGGGGACTCGGACTATTGTGGTACAGATTGGAGGCTTACTGAGAGTGAATTACGTCTGTAAATTACTCAATTATGTCACCAATAATCCTTATTTTTAAGCTTGTTCCTCCTCTGTGGATGAACGTCTTACACAACTCCTCTCATGAGAACTTTTGAGATCACTCCCTGAAATATTCTCCACCCTCCTGCACACTGAGCTGTTTAGCTCTCAGGGCGATTAACCATTCAGTGGGTGGCCCCTCTTCCTTGCTACGCCATCACGCTCATCTACAGCCTGCTTTGATAATACACTGGAGTCCGTGAGCTGCAGCAGGTCAGCGCTCATGGGCAAGACACCACTCTTTTATCAAGTGACCCATGAATATGTATACCCTCACATGGGAGGAGGGGGGTTATACAGTAAGTTAATTCAGCCTGGCCTTCAGACAAATATTGTTCTGCATGACTGGTCAAAGAGAAAGTCTCTAAACACTTTGCTGAAGTAGTCACCATTGACACTTTTTCTGAAACACGGTGTCAAAAGAACAGCATGCATCTCTGCTATGTGCTCAACGTGACTTTGTGTGTCGCCCCATTTGAAGATGATAAGCAGGCTCAATTGTGGTTTACAATTAAAATCCAACATAAAGACACAGCTGGTGATTGGCTGTGCACCACCCACTAATCAGGAAATACAAAAGAAAAATCTTGTTGACTGCTGTTTGAACACAAATAAATTATTCAAGGGCAACCTTCACATACACCAGAAGTTCTCCATTTCAATTTGAGGCACGGTCCTTCAGAGGCAAGAGCCCTCTCATGCAGCAAAAGCTGAAAACCGTCCTGATTATCTGCTTTTTCCTTGACAGCGTCATTCAACACGACTCTTCTTCTAATTGAGTCCTTAAAATAAAGTTGGCTGAGTGCCTTGAGGTTGTCCTGAGGGGCTTCTTAAGAACTTTACAGACATGGAATACTTAACTTTGCCAGCTTCATCTATCTGTCAAATTTAGGGCCCTTTGTCATTCAGACGATGGTGTCGGTTACGTAAATGTAACTCTTACGCAGCTTCAGATTTCTTACATGCACTTGAACTGGATTGAAAATGAAAATTTAGCTAGGTAGTGTTGGTCAGCGCTCTGAATAAGGTGACGTTACATGTGCTTAATCTAAATTGTCCTCCCAAGAAAAAAACAACAGCGTCATTTAAGGAAGACACCAAAACAACATGCTTGCATTCAAGTAGCTCTTTAGTGGTTGTAGTAATTATGACATGAGCGTAAGGGGAGGCATGGCGACAAAACTTGACACTACACACTGCGATTCATTTTGAATCCCAATACTACCCTTGCCCCTACCACTCAGCCCTACCCCATTTTCTGTGTTTCTGCCTCGAGTGTCCTGATTCTTGCTGGGATAGAGAGGTAGTGTTAGTGCTACATGGCCCTCCGAACAGTCTGCCATTGATGTGTAAAAAGACGGAGACCGGCAAATCGCATCGTTTCGATTCCAAGAACAATGGAGGTCAGTTTTAGTACTGGGTTGATTTGTTAAGTTTCCTTATGGACTTATACCAAAAGCTTTATTGCTAAGTGTTGATAAATATATCTGCCATTAGCTAGTTAGCGGCCCTGCTTGCTGACTCGGACTCGGGGCCCCAGGAGCCAAACCCAGCAAGAAAACCACCTGCCGACTGTATTCCTTATGGTGAAAATTGGTGTCCTCCTTCTTGGAGACTATTTTCACGGGGAGCTTCCAGTCTGGGCAGAGTTGGCAGACCATTAGCTCCATGGTGGGGGGCTTAACACACATTTAGGGCTATAGGCTACTGCAAAATGCAAAGTCCCTCCTAGCAACCTGTTTTTATAGAAAACACTTGACTATGCCAATTGGTTTTTTGGTGCACTGCTCATAATTCATACACAAACTGCTTTGTTCTAAGGGTTAGAACCGTTGTTCTAAGATAAACCTCAGTGATCACATCAGATGCAGCGAAAACTGAAGTCCAGCAAAGCAAAGAAGCATGGCAGCATACTATAAGAGCAGTCCATGATGATTTGTGCAGCAAGGTGCCCTGATCCATCTCCCTCCCTGCTTCTGTGTGGGCAAGAATCAATGTCCATCCTGACTTTGGCGCAAAAGAGTTTGAAGTGCTGAATGTTGGACCTCAGGAGATGATGTGGAGCCTGACGATGCCCGGTAGCTACATCCATTTAGTGCTCATCCTTTCTTCTCTATACTTCCTCCAGGGGTCTCCAGACAGAGAAAAGGTGTGTTTCTGGCTGCTTTTTATCAGCTTGTTTATCTTACCTCCATGCCATATCCCCAGGCACTGCAACACGGAGCAGTTCAGTGTCTACAGCTGATTGATAAAACATGCAGTGCAGTCTTTTTCCCTCATTGACATATCTGAGCCTCCTAGCAATCTACTCTATCTCTATCTGCTTGTGTTCAGGGCCTCTGTGTTGTTCGACCAGCCCTGGTTGTTGTCGATACTGTATATTCTCGGGTAACCCTGGTGGCTTCCTGTTATTTTGGAAATCCTCGCCTAAAATGGGATTTATTGCTCCACCATGGCCTCACGAATGGAACCCATAGAAGGAAAATAATCCCAGTGAATTCTCCAAGTAGGAAGAGATTTACACCTCTTGCTTCAGAGCAGGAAATGGAAATGTTTCGCATGGGGCTTCTTGCGCGAATGGCTGAGCCTATATGCTAGTTGCAACACGGCTCGGTGCACTGAAAACAACTTCTAAGGGACTCTGTAGACTCCTGAGACCAAAGTGGCTGCCGTTGTACAACAAGCAAACAAGCTGGATAAGAAATGCATTAGTTTGAGATCTGATCCAGTGAGAAGACAGTCCTCGTCCTTCACATATGGGCAGAAATGCGCAATACGAGAAGAGAGGCAGATGTGGTTGAAGTCTGAGCATGACTGCCAGGATCTGAGTGGATGGAACAACATTTTGTGGCTTTCTTCCGACAAAAGTGGACAGCTTATGTTTACCTGCCCCATGACAGTAGGTGGCATTTAGGAAAGCGTCCCTTTCCATCTCTGTCACCTTCAGACAAGCTCTCTTTTATGCCAGAAGCTTAGCTAAAAGTTTCTCTGCACCAGAGGATGACAGGTGACCTTGGAAAAGAAACTCATATTTGATATTGTAGGAGACAAACTTACGAAGGCGATGAGTACTGCTAAAAAAGATATATATATTAAACCTGAGGTAATAGAATG
>OMLP01006420.1:31791-49910 GCA_900302685.1 Spondyliosoma cantharus | reverse complement strand
ATTCTACATAAAGATGCAATATGTAGATATGTGCAAATAAAAGTTGTCAAATTCATCTATGCATTGTGAGTACCGCAGAGACCACTAGCTGCACGGCTAACTGGACTGCTGTTACTGCTATAATTAGCAATTGACTAGACAAATGAAAAAGAAAAAGGGTGAGCAAACGGCAAAGAGGAAGTGGAAAGTCACAAGACATGTGAGGATGATTTTTCTACAAATTAAAACAAAACTATGACATGCAGGAGGCTGGTAAAATAAGAAATCCTCTTAGAAGTCACAAATTTACAGGGGGATTAAAAACCAAACTCCATGTTCTCTTATATTATATATACTCGTATAATGTGCTCTAATATACGAACCTTAACATTTGTGTTGCAAACACTGATTATAGCAACTTTAAGTGAAATAAATTGAGACATATGAGAGAATTTAAATACAATAAAACATTGAACAACCTATTTTGAATACTGAAAGAAATAAGATATAAGTCCATCGCTGCTGTAACAGATGTCTCGTTGCCTGGCAGCATCATACTGGACAAACTCAATAGTTTCATTAAGTGTTAGTTTCCTCCAAGTACTTTATATTTTTCATGCGGACCAAATGGTGTTTCCACAAATCAGATCTCGTCTCCTCCAGGCTCGGCCTAAATGCGAGAACCTTCAGGGACTGGACAGGATGAGTCTCCACGAGGCAAAGTGAGGTTCACTTTCAAGTCCCCTCGGAGAGTGTGCGCTCCTCAGGACACGCGGCGAAGCGCTCGGCAGACTGTCCTGTCTCAGCACCACATGGCAAGTGTCGTGTCTCTGTAATAATAGGTCGTGCCTCGTTGAGCAGGCTTATTGGATCTTCCTCAGAAGTGAGGTAAGTGGTGTGCTAAATTGAACGCAATTCATAGTTTTTGGGCGGAGGGCCGCGCTGCTATTACATTAGGTGAGAGACAATTACATAGGCAGAGACAATATTGCAGCTGTTCAAGCGTTACAGGACGCTCGTGGCCTGAGTGAAATCACATTTCAATCACTTCAGCAGTCTCAGGTGACTTGCTGTAAATGAGGACAAATGAGAAAATTAAAATGACATCCGTCGATTTTAGGGCCACAGAGCCCAAAGCCATCGCTAATTGAAATTTTCAATCACACTAAAGAATTACAGAAAAAAAAAAGTCACACCAGTAATGGCAGAAAGAGCAGAGTGACGGGGCTGTAAGTGTGCCAGTGATGAACTAATCTGAGTCAGTGTGGCTGAATCTGTCAAAGCTGACAACTGTGTTTTGATGCTACAACCCAAGGTCACATTCAAAATGAACTCAGCTCGGCTTCTGCACATCAGTCGATGCCGTTATCAGAGTCGTTGACCCGACTCTGCAGAGGACTAAAACACTGTAAACAAGCTCTGAAATGGGTCGACAAAAAACGCTTATATTTGTGCGGCAGCAGGCTCAACAACATGACATCTTGTATGTGTCTTCATATTCAGGAACAAGTTGTTTAACAAATTATTTTTATTAATACAATCTTTAAAATGTCGTCATTCCAGTTTGCAACCAGCTCCTCCTGCGTACATTAACCCCGCTCAGTTACTCTGCTTTGAACCTTCAGCACCTGCAGACTCTTCACAAAGAAGATAATGAGTGATGTTTAACATCAACAAGAAAACGTGCGCAGCAGAAGAATCCCTGATGCATGCTAATCTGTCGACGGCGTGTGAAGAGTGCTGCGAATCTATCTGCACAGCTTTCTCTAAAGCTCCATACTGAAGACTAGGTTTGTAATAAATGAGATGTATCCTGATAGTAACTCAGACACAAGATTGTTTACTGGGTTATGTCACTCTAAGAGGATTATGATCTCAACCCCGCTGCTGGTTTACAAGAGGGCTGTGCAATTTTGAGCCATTCAAGACTCTTCCTCCTGAGCATTTTCAGCCCTGACAAGAACAAGAATCTTCGGTTCAAAGTAAAGACTGCAGAGCTAAGATAAGGTCACCTGCAACCTGTAAAATCACAAAATGAGACCTTGCTTTTTCAATTTCAGTAACCATAAATCCAAAGTTAGAGAAAAGGGTAGAGTTTCGGAGACTTGTGTGCCACAAAAAATAACCCAATCTTGTGAAACAAAAATTTCCAAAATCCCTCCCAAGAGGAAACTAAAAGTAGAAGGGGCCAGTGTTTAATATTGGGCCTCTAATTTGGTCACCACAACAATGTTTTTGTAAGAAACAGTTCTAGGATTTCAATCTCCAAGCAACCAACACACAATCTAAACTTCAAATGTCAGTTCAACAGTTCGGATTGGCAGTCGCACCTCATCTACGTTAGTGCCCGACGCCAGAGCCCCCCAAGGCAATGTGCTAAGCCCCCTTCTGTTCACACTCTACACAGATGACGGCACTTCCAAAAGTCAGGAGAACTGATGTATGTGACAACACCACCAACATTTGTCACATTGAAAACAACGACGAGAGTTCATATCAGGAGGAAATCAACAACCTTACAGAGAACATGTACTGCTTAACGTCAGCAAGGAGCTGATGGACATTGCTTCATGGGCAGAAAACAGCCTCAGTCTCCACTTTTAAACACTGCACCGTATTGTTGCTAATCTTCCAGTACTGACTCAAAATGTAACTCACCGTTCACCACCACAGCGATGTCCACAAAGTCGATCTCGCCACGGGCCTCGACGCTGGCCTCGCAGCGGTACACGCCCTCGTCAGCCTTGGTCACCTGATGGATCTGCAGGTTGTTGTTTGCCAGCACCTGGAACCTGCCTTCACAGCACGGGCGAAGAGGAGGAGGAGGACGGACGAGGAAGCCGGGCGAAGACAGGAAGAGGAGAGAGAGCGGGGAGGAGGGAACGACAAAAGAACAACAGTGTATGATAGAGAGAGAGGCGAGATAAGAAAGTTAGGAAAACAGCAGGGGAAAATTGCCATCTCCACTCCTCAGTAGCTCGACTGTCAATCTTCACTCCAGCACATTTACCTGATAAAGTCTGCATAGATAAACACTCGCGCAATTACAGTTCCAAATCGTCTGCGGTCTCTCTCTCTCATTGTGGCCACCGCGAGATTGGCCAGGAGTGATGAGGCGCCCTATCTCATTTCTCCCAAGCACAGATATTTATAACCACGCATTGTAATTAGAATGAAATGATTAAAAAAAAAAAAAAAAAAAAATATCGCTTCTTCGCCATGTTTCATCATCACTGTGGCTCTGAAGATTTGAATTTCAATTAAGAAACGTGACAGATTCAAGGGGTCACTCTTTCTAATCAGTGTTCAGGCATGCATTTTGTCAGGAAGGAGGATGGGGAAGTGGTGTAGAGAGTTGTAAATCGGGGAGGAAATAATGAATCCAAGTCTTCTGGTTCCAGCTATTTTATCTGAAAATAATATTACTGAAAGTGAATTTGTCCTCTGAGTACCTCCTTCCTCTGTCTGTCTTCTTATACAAATTAAACAGACCACCCTCCTGATATTTAACACCACCGAAGCAGCTGAAAGGAGTTCGACTGAATGGAGATGCTTGAAAAATCAGCTTTAGATCAAATTGGTTGGAACGTGATTGGCAATGCGATTGTGAATTACTGTATTGTCGTTAGCGGCTTTTATAAAAACCAATCTGATGGAAATAGCTCTTCTGCACTTCATCTCCTGGGATGCAGCATCTTCAAATGTCACCATCCAACTGCTCCATAAATCCATTCTCTCATTCGCTTGTTAACATGGTTTCTGTCCAAGTTACACGCCTCCTCCGGGGCTGATGGGGTTTTCTATTCATAGAATTTGATATCCTTGTCTTATTGTGAAGCCACACAAAAGAAGTAAATAGCATTTCCTAGAGAATAGTATTTTTTGGCACATTAGCGCGTCTTTTCAATGAGCGTTTTTCTCTCTCAATAATCGAGTGTGTTTGGCAGGTTTACATTCGAAATGTAATCCTTCTGAGATTGCTGCTTACTTGCAACTTTGATTACCATCATGATCTACTTCTGGAATACTCAACATCAGTTACACAGTTTGCTGAGCAATGTTGTGTGAAGCTCCTCTATCATATACTTCATACCTACCCTGCTAATTAAAATACAAACATCACTCCTTAAAGCCCCAGAAAACCTGTTCTTGATTGTTAATCTTTGCTTGACATCATTGAATACTTACGGCTGAATTAACAACTGTCAAAACAAAAACAATAAAACTACATTGAGCATTAATTAATTAAACACTCAAAACCAAGCTAATCTTTTCAAGACTACTGGTTGGATTTATTTCTAAATCCTGACTCAAACAAGTAAAAAAACAAGAAGGAAAAAACTAAAAATGCAGAAATCCAGATAGTAAATGAAAGTAAAAAGACGAAAAAACTATTTTTGTTATTTTTGTATTATTGTGATCATATTAGACTAAGAAGCTGACAGTAAAAACGCGTTTTCATGGCCTTCAGTGGAAGCAACTAAGTCAAACACATGGTAACATTTTAGAATAAGGTACACAACCATGTGAGTAGTTACGATGAGAATAATAAGTAATTCTTAAATAACTGCGATTCTTGCTCTATATAGCAGATAACGATGAGTTATTAATGAACAGATTGGAAGATACTATATTAATGAATCCCCAAGTGATGATAACTTCTAGGAATCAGCCGTTGAGTATCATTAACTGGTGACCACTCGTTAATTATTTAATCATTAGTAACTCTTTTTGTGCACCCTTAAGTAAAGTGAAACGGAGTAGTTTTGCACTGAGTAGAACCTCAGTAGTCATTAATTACTAATACTTTAATCATTAGTTACTATTTCTCTGACTCTTCAAATTGAAATTAAGCAATAAGAGTATCAGGTTTATTAAACACAGTTTAATATTTCACCTATTTTCCTCAGAGAATAAAATTTAACATTGTATCCGTTTTCTGATCGACTAAACAATTCAGACCTTTGAGCACAATTTAAGTGAATCAACCAGTGACAACTTTTTTTTCTTTACGAAAGTATGAATATCTATGCAGATATATCCCTCCTCCAATTCAATCACCTCCAAAAAAAAAGAAAATATATTCAATAAACACATCATAAACAACAGCTGTCAAGGTAAATAAAGTGATTTAATTGTGAAATAAGGTCATGAGAACTTACTGTGGTGCTCCTCCGTGATCTCCTTGTCCTGGTAGTACCACACGACCACGGGGACCGGCGAACTAATGACATCACACACCACCTCCGCCGTCTCACCGTGGCGGAACTCCTGCGGTGACTGAACATCCCGAAATGTCAGCCTCTCTGTGAGATCAAACGAGATGGAGATGGAACAGGTATTTTTCTTTACTCTGCGAGTATTCAGAGCAGACAATTAAATACAGGTCTGAACATCAAAAGGAAAATCAGACGAAAAAAAAACTGCTGTGCTTTTACGAGCCTGTTAAGTTTGACTGTTTTGATACAGAATTTGGGGTGAGGGGTTTGGAAAAGTCACTTTAAAATACATTTCCCTCAATTTTCTGTCTGGGTGGCATCTAGTAAGTTGTGTGGTTGCCTTTTTAAGGTCGTTTTGTTGATAATGGAGGGGTAAGCGCTGGGCTGGCCTCTATTTGGACACCTGGTACCATGCATTACTGTCACGGAAAGCCCTAGAACATTGGTTGCAAGAAATAGAAACAAAACTATTTCTCAAACAGTAAAGGGACTATTTAAGGATCTAGGTTCCAATAAATATCCCAAATTTGGGTTTTCCACCATCACAAGTATGGACATTCACGCCTTTTACTTTGACAATACTCATATAAAAGGTACATTTTCTGTAGTGGATACTCATTTCAGCCAAGTATCTGCTCCTCACCTTACTTAATAGCCCTAAATGTGAACTACTGAGGACTAAATGATGGTAATGATGTTAGTTTTGCTGGTATGTGTTCATAAAATAAATGGACAAATTAAAAACTTTGACCTGATGATGGAGATGAATAACAAGTCAAAGGATAATTTGTCAATTCATGGGATAGTTTTTAATACATTTCATATTATACGTCTGGGCAAAAGCGGCGGACTGTTGAAGAAATAATAGATGGACCAACAAAAACCATGCAGCAATCCATGAGCTGTGACGTAATGCCTCACAATACAGATGTAAAGTATTGAGAAACGGGCACATGAGAAACAATGAGTTCACAGGAAATTGAGCATCAGCGTGCACTCACAAAAGCAAATACAACAAAAGCCAAATCCTGCTTTGACAGTTCTCCGGGATATAGATAAAGCGTTTCTGGTGAGACGGCGCAGGAGACAGAAGGGTGGCCATTTTACTTGCTGCCAATCACAACCGTGACAACAAAAACAAAACACAAAAAAATCAATGAACTGAGATATTCTGCAGCCTCTCTGTTTGCCAAATTGGGCAAGAACACAGGCAGCCTTTGACTCACTTTATCCTGTTTTGAAGAGAGTGCTGAAATAATAGATTCCACCCTGTGCCAGTTTGAAGCGGGTGTCTTGACAAACATTGGGTGCTTTGACAAATCGCGTTTTATGAGGCAACTGCTCTTGGACCAGCACGTCTCCGCAAACAGCACGCAATTGCTCTCCGCACCTCGGCTTTTGTTCGGATAGCGGACTTTGATGTGTGCCGGGGCTGGCATCGCTCACCCTGCAACCACCTGCTATCATCTGCGTTCTGCATTGCGAAGGTGTGAATAAATCAGCGACAGCTCCCCTATCAGTCCCTTCCGTTAGCGAGACTTCGGCATTAGCATTTTGCAGTGTGATTTATGCCAGGCTGCTCCCTAAAATGAGCTTTCTCTCCCCGACTGCACCCTCCGCCTGTGAACGTGCCTGGCATCTCAGTGTCTTCATTAACTTCAAGGATGCCTTTGCGTGTTTTTTGTCATTCACTCTGTTGGTTTTTTTTATCACCCTCCCCCCTCTTGTGTTCTTCTTTTTATTTCCAAGATCTGTTGCTCTTTTACTCACTCTCTCAGGTCTGAACACTTCTGGTGTCACTTGTTCCCTCTGTTTGTATTCATTTCCTTTCTCTTTTGTTGTCACACTGCTCTACAAGAGAATCAGTAAGGGAAACATCCTCTCCAGAGTAACACTCTACTGCACACTTGACACTGGCGAATTGAGAATATACTCAGTACTCCGGAGTTTCTCTTTCGTCGTTCGCCTACACATCACTGGGAGGATAACTGCCTGATATGTCGACGAACCAATTTCCCTGGACCTCTCTCAACTGGAATGAAGATTTGTTCCTGTCTTTATCGACCAATTTCGCTGGTTTTGGTAAAATGGGGCTTGTGCAGCATTATTGCTTTGTCCATTAATAAACAAGAAGAAGAAGTGAAAGGAGCTGGCTCTGACATTGGAATGGCTTAGTTCATTATGAATATTCCACCACCTTGGATGGCTGTAAAGATGCCAAACTGCTGCAGTTCATTCAAAGCAATTTTTAAATTTTGCTGACAGCGAATTATCATCTTGTGTGTGGAGCAGCAAGAGTTGTATCCGAGAACAAGACCACGCTAGCGTCTCTGTGAGGCTGTAGTTTAAGCACAGCAATGATTGGAGCAAATATGTCTAATGTCAACATGCTACATGCTAACAATGATAATGCTATCAGGAGATCTCCCAAGTCATTTGGCTTCATCCTCTGGGGGTCTATTAATGTGTGAAAGAAAATTGTGGCAATTTACCATGTAGATGTTGAAATATTGTACTGGATTAGTTACATTTTTGACCTGCTTGTGGTACTAGGAGGTCACCAAAGTCACGATAGGGTTTATCCTCTGGGGTCCATAAATAACTTTATCAGATTTCATGTTAATCCATCATGTAGGATTTAACATATTTCACTAAAGCCTACAATGTAAACCCAAAGGGCCACTGGATGATAGTGAGGGGATCACCAGAGTCATAAGCTTCATCCCCTGGGGAACATGAATGTATGGACAAAATTTCATGGCAATCCATCTGCAAAACTACAAATGTGAATCACATGGTGGTACTAAAGCAAAAGTTGGGGGGGTAAGAGAAGTCTTTAGTGTCTATCCTCTGGGACCATGTATATTTTTCCCAACTTTTTTTGTAGATGATTATATAGAAGATATTTTACGGGATCTTATTTTTAGTTGGACATTTGACAATCCAGGAGATCACCAAAGACATTAGGGGCTAATTATTAACTGTTTGCATCAGATTTCATTGTAATCCATCCAGTAGTTGTTAGACTCAAAGCTCTGAATTTAAACCTCATGGTGAGACAGGAGGAACAACTGGGATCACCAAAGTCGGTGTGATTTATCCCCTGGGGAGCATGATTGTTTGCACAAATTTTCATGGCAATGTTTGCAGAAACATTTGACTCAAACTGCAGCGTTTGGGGATCACAGGAGGCGTTCACTTTAATCTTCTGGTGAAGGGTTAGTAAGTTAAAGTTAAACCTTAAACCCACATGTCTGTATAAAATGTAATGGTAATCCATCCAGTTGCTGTTGAGATACTTCACTAAAAGCCTAAAATGCGGTGCTGGAAGAGTAGTCTGGGGATCATCAAAATATCCGGGATGGTTCCTCTAAGGAGCATGAAAGTTTATATAAAATGTATTGCCAATTGATTGAAAAATTGTTGAGGTATTTTAACTGAAGGTTTAACAAAGTGGTGGACCAACCGACCAACAGGCATCACTATCCCTAGTGCCAATGGCCAGGGAAGCCAGCAAGCAGCTTTTCTTAATGCTTGTCTGAGTTCCAGGCGCCTGTTTTGGATTTAAAGCCTACCTGCCCCTGTATGTAGCATTATTATAACAGCCATCATGGAGATGTCAGCAACTACTGAGGCGATGTCAACACTTTCCCTCCCATAGGTCATGAATTTCATGTACAACATGTTGTAGCACACATGTCCGTGCACCGCCAGAGGAGTCCTCGCCTGCTCCCACTGTGCTCGCTGGCAGAATGGCTGTCTGGAGCTTTAGGCAGGTTTTCATCCGCATGCTGCACATGCAATCTACGCCGAGGGGCCCGAGTGAGTGACGCCCAGTTGCCATGGAAACAATGGTTTTAGGGAGCTGGTTATGTGGTGAATGAGGCGAGGCCTGAGTGGTGGCAGGTGTGATTGAGGCTGTGATGTCTCCCCTAATGGTTCACTGGGCGAGGATGAAAAAGCAACCACACAGCGGGTGACGACTTCCAGAGTATGCGCACATACATGTAATTGTGTGTGCATGTGTGTGTGTGTGTGAACTGAATCCTTGTACCTTGACATTTCTCCAATTAAACTTGGGGAAGTCTCCTGATCAAAGTTCCCGTGTATCTGAGAATTTGGGGTTATTCGCATCTCAGACTTCACTTGGATTTTATATGAGGCATGTACACACAGAGCACACACACCTTCTGCATCCACTATAATGTTAATCCAGGTTGCAGATGGAAGTCACCAGGCAGTTGTTACTGCGGTGACACCTCACTGGTCATTCAGAAGCAATTACATTATAGTCTGTCTGAGAGAACTTTTCTTGGAAACATGTCTAGGACATCCTCTGGAACCTTTTACATAATATAGACATCAGAAGATTATAATGATAAATTTAACATTTCCAACTATATTTAGTCTAGTTAGGCTTCTGTTCTCAATTACTGGGCTGTTCTGTGACCCGCTTATAAAGTAAGCTGTTGTTTCCATGTGTTATGTCCAGTGCACCGTGAGTCTAGTCTATTTTTTCAAAGCGTGGAAAAAAATAGAACTGGAAATAATCATTGGATAGTCATATCGACATCGTACCTGCTCTGTAATCTGTAGATTATTTCAGAATACAAACAGGTGAAGGGCAGTATTTTTTCAGTGCGCTCCTCTTTTTCTTTCTCTCTCTGAACGAGGCTCAAGGAAAACTATGTCATCGTCATTGATCATTATCAAATGCAAACTCCATGTACAAAGATAGGACTGGACACAGTGTGTGGACACAGTGTGTTTCATCAGCACATTAAAACATGCTTTTGTTGAATTTTGAATCATAAATTACCATTTTTAGATCCATATTGTAGCAGGAAATTTGATTCAGTACAATTTAACTTATCCCCCTGAGGACAGTTCCAATGGAAGGAGACCAAAGCCCAAAGCCTGCATCATAAACTGCCTTCAACCACCGTTTTGAAACGGAATAACTTGGCATATGATGCTCTTCGGTTAGGGTGATGCAGTGACCCGAGGAGAGTGTTTCGACTGTAAGTGAAACTGCGCTGGAGTCAGGTCCACACAACACTCCAAAGAAAGCTTTTACAAGACATCAAATATAAAGTCTACATCTGAAATACTTTCAAATGACTGATTTTATTGGACAATTCCATTTTAGTTCTGCAATCTAACTCAAACCCTAGGTTGCTTAAAGCTTTACATTCATAGAGAAAAAACTCAGAGAACATGATCTCAGTGTTGCTACAGTTGTGGTCCCACACGGTTTGTCCAATTCGCAGCAAATCACACGAATGAGCTGCTTGGGTTTAAGTTCTATCTTGCGCAAGGACACTCAGGACAAATGGTGGTTTATTCACCGCTCAGCGTGAGGATAGGACCTGCGATGGGACAGTCCCTGTAACCACTGAGCCGGCCCTGCCTCGTAACATTAAGTTTTTCCCGAGAAATAGTGATGGGTCAGCAAGGCGGGTTAGCCTCAGTGCCACATTCCTCATTATGCCTGGCAGGATCCCAGTCCCACGGCATTACTAGCTGTCATTATACTTTAATCACAAGAATGAATGTAGAACACACTCACATATGAGCTCGCACACAAAGTCAAAAAGGTACACATGGATCTGCAGCGTGTGGCTGCGGTGAGGCCTGGAATAGGAATGTGCTGGCTACCCCTGCGATCAAACACTAATATGAGAGGTTTATTCACTTCATGTCTTCCTGTCTACTTCTCTTCGGGAGGCAAACACAGAGCATCTGCAGGCAAATGTGTAAATGTGTGTGTGGGTGCACGTCATCTGTCAAGCTTACGGTAGATCTCCAGCACGACAGAGGCCTCCTCGGTGTGGCCGCTGGCGTCAGTGGCTTGGCACCGGTAGATACCCGCGTCCTCGATGATTGCGTTGTAAATGATGAGCCTGGATCGTGACGTCTCCGTGTGGAGTGCCATTCGCTTGGAGGGCACGATGCGCTCGCCCTGAGGGTTGTACCACTCCAGCCTCACTGGCTCGCCAATAGCTAGGAGCAAGGTCAGAGTGAGAGAAAGAAATAAAATAAACTGATTACGATGAGTGAATTTTAGTCTCTTTTACCAGGAAAGGCAGGACTGTGGAAAAAAACCTGTTTCATGTTTACATTCATGCACAGAAAAGAGATGCTTCCATGATTACACCCACACACACCTGGGATCCATTCAGGAAGGCTGTGGACATTTAACTGCTTGAAGACGTTTATTACTTCCCTTGCAACAAGTTGCCTCTTGTTGACTTCCAACAGCTTTATGTATTTTCCGAATTTGTCTGATAGGTTGAGCCTATAACCTCCCAGTCCCTAGATTATTTGTGAAAATATTGGATTGCCCAAGAGTGACATTCGCTTGGCAAGAAGTCTGGAAAAACAATGCAGCTTGATAACAGATGATTGGTTCCTGCTTTGTGTATGCAGCGTATGTGTCCAATGTACTGTTTCAAATATTTTACTCCCAGAGAGTCAGAATCAGGTAAATGGGGTGTTTGGAGCCCTGTTTACTTGATTGCAAAGTCTTACTTAAACATTTCTCTTTTGCACTGGCGTCCATTAAGCTTCAGTAGGACTTCAGGACCCCGACACACCAGTCCAACAGTTGGCCTAACCCTAACCCTGACCCTAACTCAGTGGCATTTGAAACTTTTTTTTTTTTTTTTTACAAGCTAGTTTGCCGCTGGCTGTAGTCTTCGTGGTGTGTTTAATTTGCAGCTTCCTGGCCGAGACACAGGCGACATAAGAAGACACACCAGGTGGTTGAGGGGGCTGGGTGCCATTGCCAGGTTGCCTACGTGGTCTACATAGGGGGTTCACATGTGGGTGGTGGGTGTCAAGTGGTATCCGCAGTGAGAATATTGCATTGGAACGCTCTGATCAACGTTGATCACTTCAGCTGTCAGTGGTTTTAATGTTGGGGCTGACGTGTGCGAATACGGGGCTGCCATCGAATTAGTGTCCCGTTTTCATTCTCATATATTTCACTAAGGTTTTACATGTCGATACTCTGGCACTGCTGCTCGTTTTGGTCTGCTGAACAGCTAAGGACCATCCAGCGCTGTTGTTGGAACTTGTTGGGGGAACAGACGGCCTGAAATTATATGATTATGTCATAATCTTGGATTTACATAGCTAATAAGTCTGTTAAGGAACGGGGACATATGTAGGCTGTAAACTCCACTTTAATTTCCAAGATTATGCGCATATACAAACACACACAGAGAAAGACAGCAGCCTGATCCAAAGCGACCCAGAACCCTGATTAAAATGGCGTCCATATGTAGCCCGTGAAACGTGAACTCATCTGGCTACTGTAGGAGATGATAGGGCCATCTGCAAGCAGCAGGTGCCCTCTGCCTGTAAATTCTGCAAATAAAAGTGTCAGTGTGCAGGGCCATTACAGGGCCTATCAATCAGCCAGAGAGGAGATGGACAGAGGCTTGTCCTGTCCCTTAGAGACAGGCGACCTGACTTGACTCAGATACGCTTGCAAAGGAACAAAAAGATCGGAAAATGGAAGCGGTAAAAGTTCGTGACACGTGTGTCGAGTTTAGTCAACAGCGCCTGTGGCAAGAGATAACCCACAGGGAGAGAGAGAGCAGGAGGCAGGCATTTTGAATGCTCTCTTTTCCCTTCGGTGACAAACGACAAGATGCCCTTGAGCAAAGTTTTTAACCTCCGGCAGCTCAGCAGCCGGCAGCAGAGGATTGGGATGATTCATCTCAAGGGCTCTCAGGTGGAACCGCGAGGAGGAGAAGGCTTGAAGTGGGCCAGGATCCTGCTGGACACATATTTGTCCAGCGTGAACACTTATGTAAATCGCTCATGTCTCTCAGCTTGATGGCGCTCCAGTACATAAAGGTAAATCACGATGAATTTGCTGTTTCAGAAGAGCGCCTCTTGATGCCGGCACATTGCATCATAGAAAAACACGCGGGCTCCAACTCGCAGCCCAGCAGGCCAACACTGATCGTCATCGCAATGTTTCCAACAACCATCAGCATCATATCCTTGGCGTGTGTGCCTGCTGCTCGTTAGCTTCAAGGCCAACAAATCTGATGAGGCAATCAAACAGGAAGCATTGCTAAAATCATATCACAGTACAAGCCATTCTCCTCGTCTCTCTGCCTTCCTTCACACGTCGCTTCCCACCGGAGCCTCGCGGTTCATGTGGATACTTGTGGGGAAGAGATAAGTGTCTAGCATGGCTACAGGCGTCTCTTTATACCTGTTAGCGTTACAACGTTATCACCCCCTCACCATTTTACTGTCTTTTGACAGCGGAGACAGCTAAATATGTTAAAGTTGACGCAGCTAGCATGGTGACAGGCCATTTGCTTCACAGATGATCTGAGGAGACGGGAGTGTGAAGCGTGCTGCCCTGTTTTCCACGCTCAGCCCTGCCTCCCCATGTGTGTCTTTACAACCGAATGAATAGCTGTGGAAAATTCTGTCAAACTGCTCTTAAAATCTGCATAAGCTCTGGCATTATTACTCATTCTTGGCAAAAGGGAACGCTGAATGACTGACTCTTCTGACAGTAGAGTGGAAAGATCACTTTTGATCGCTTTTTCTACGTAGGTGCTAACGAAACACCTACAGGGCAGCGCGGTGATTGATCGTCTGCTTTTGTTGGCTGCTGATGAAACCGACGACCCCACTCTGGTTCGGCTTGATTCTGAATTGCGCACAGAAAATAAACTTTAAATAAGAGCAGGCCAAAGCAACAAGGCTTTGTGTCTGGAAGGTCTTCGTATCCAGAAGGTTTATGAGCCTCCGTAGCAGTGAGGGAGCAGTATAAAACAGCTGAAATACCGAACAAACACAACCCTGCACAAGGCAGATTATTGACTAGACGTGCCCCATGGCGCCAAAATTAGCTGAGCACAAGCCGAAGGACTCGTCCCCACAGCGGCTGGCACCGGAGCCCTGGTAGTAATTGATTCAGATCTTCGGGGAAGAAGATATTAAGTGAGAAACAAGAGCTGAGCAGGGAGGGATCACACTGGTCAGCATGTATATGTGCATAACTCGACATGATGTCAAAATTATCCAACATATCCATCGCTGTCTCCCTTTCCATCTCCGTCCACTCTAATGTCTGGCCAATGGACAAACGCAGGTCAGCTGGGACACATAATATGACCTTAACTGCTGCGTTTAGAAGAAAACCACATGGAAACATAATAGCTGTTGGATGTGGTTGGAGGCTGGCTTTGTAGCCGCCTCTGTTTTATTTTCAGCCAAACGCTCGTTCTGGCTCGCTGCCACTTTATTCACAGTCATAGGGGAGGTTAAACAAACACCTAAACACCAGTTTATCAACCTCTTTATTTGCTGCGCCATGAGCTCAGGTTCATTTAATCCTGACAGGAGACCTATTTTACATCAGAATAACAAGAAAATTACCTTTATAATTATGTGCTTTGTGTGTTTGATTTGACATTTGTTGGGAAGTCTTGCTGACACCTGGTGAGTATTGTATCCAGCAAGATACAGACGGCAACAACCTTAGTGTGAAATGCTTCCACTGTACCGGGGCTGACTGGATTGTTTGATGAATGTGGAAATTATGCCAGAATTGCAATAGATATTCTTTCCTGGGGATTTTACTGGGGGAAATGGTTATGAGCGATACTCCTGGTGCTGAAGCTTACCAGCTTAAGGGTCCAATTTGTAAGAAAGTTGATTATTGAGTCTCATTCCCAACTTCTTAAACGTTGAAGCTTCGGGATTGTTGGTCGAGTTGGGAACGAGACTCAACAATCAATTTTCTAAGAATTTGAAACATTAATTATAAGTGTGTACAACACGAGAAAACAAAATAATCCTCAACATGGTTTGTACTGATTTTCTCCCCAATTCGTTCCCTTCTAAATGTATCATTATCAGGGGGATTTTGTGGTTTATCAAACAAATACTTAACATTTGCCATTATTAGCTCAGTACGGACCAATTAACGCAAACCAAGCTCCACATTTGGTCACAATTCACTTTCCCACTACGTTCTTTTGGCGGTTCCTCCACTACGGGCTGAATAGCTCCAATGTGCCGTTTCCACACAAATGGCTGACAAAGACAGCGGAGTAAGTTGTGATGGTTGTGTTGGACGGCAGACATCATCATTAAAACATCAACTGGGGGGGAAAGTATTGTGTATAACGTTCAACCAGAGACCTCCAGAGACTTGCAGGGTTTTCTGCCAACGAGCACTGAAGCTGTTTTGGAGGTTTGTGGTCCAACAAGTTATTGCATGAATAGTACGAGTAACACTGGTTGTTGGTACTGTGTGTATTCTGCTGGCCTTGCAATTCTGAGTTTAATTAGTTTTATAGCTTCTATTCTGATTTTATATACCTCTGATTATATTAATATATAATTACTTTTTCGATGTATCCGTTCTCGTGCTGCTGCAACACCTTAATTTCCCCTGTGGGAATCAATAAAGACTCATCTTATCTCATGTTGTCTTATTTTTTTCACATTTCGATATATAATACAGCTTACGCAACACACACCATAATGAAGTTGTGGACAAACACATCACTGCAGACGCTGTTTATATCACCCTTGCATTCTATCGAGCGGATGTCTTTGACCTTTGCCCCGACGGTGATGAAAACAAACAAAGAAGAAATGAATTCACTCAGGGTGCAAGGTGACACAAAACACAATGGTTGTTTTTTTTCTCGCAAACCACTTAGAGCTGACTGCTTTTTTTTTGGTTTTCCAAAGACAATCTCTCCAGCCGTCCCCCTAACTCCTGCTCCTCAGCTCACTTCACCTGTTTTTTTTTTTCTCCACGCCCCCCACTCGCCGTTTTCCTCCTCTCTCCCCGCACAATTCAAAACCCCCTCGCTTGCAAATACATCTTTTACAGAACGCTTCGGCGTGAGGGTATAACAAAAAGGTTATTCTGTGCGGCAAGGTGGTGAATAAATGCAAAATCCGCGAAAAGGGACGTCTCTCACATTTTCACGTGAAAGCAAGAATCCCTGAATAGACGCCACACGATTCACTGAGAAGACAAACGATGAAAAGGGGAATGGAGAGTGAATACTCGGAACGTTCAGAGGTTATTCCACATGCATTAATACAGGATGTGTTAGCGCTCCTCAGTCTTGATGGGAGATTAAGGCAAAATATTAAATCGTTGCGCATTTATAACTGCGCTGAAGTGTTTTCAGCTAAATACACCGATAAATGTCAACTTTTCACGAGCTCACAATAAGAGCCTGGTTTTAGCTTTGGGACGGCATGTTTCTCAGCTACTCTGAGCAGGTTTTTTTTCAGAATAGAATAGTTTATTTCATAAAGAAGTAGGAACACTTCTCAACACGTCGGCAGCTGAGGGTCATAGCTCATTCTTGACCTTAGAAACATCAGTGGACAAATCGTTACCATCTCAACTCAAAATGCATGATAACTCCTCAGGGTGTATTTTTGTTCAGTTCACTTTTGTGCGAGCAATGCGTTTTTTTTGGCTCGTGGCCTTGCATCAGACACTGGTCTATCTAACAAAAAGCTGTGCGAGAACTACTTCATTCATTCTAAAGCCCATGGCGACTTGGTTTCTGGCATCTGTATTATTCAATGCTTGTTGGCATATACGCCCAAAATTCAACCACGCTAAAAGAAACATTATTATAAACAAGTTATTTTCTATCAAGAGCTGAACAATCAAGAATCTTTCCTTTTCAGGGTTGTGTCGGTGTGTTTTTTTTTTTAAGTGTTGTGATTGACAGCGTCCAGGCAACAGGAGACATAACGCAACAACTGTCATTCGCTGCTGACTCAAACGGTGCTAAAATCTGAATAATCCTTTGCCAACAAATTGTGTCTCACTTCAGAAAAGAACACTGGCACGGCGTCAGACAAGAATCTCTCCAGTGAACTTTGCCAGAAGATGCTGTGTGACCCCGTTAACCTCCTCTTACTTTACCAAATAACCATCCTCCTTCAGCAGCTACTTAAAAAGTCAAAGGTTGTTTTTGGAGCAAACCTTATAATAGTTCACATCTCTCGCGCGTGATACGTGATTGGCAGCCAGCAATGCAGTCTAGCACCAAAATTGTATTCACTAGTTATTAACTACTATATGAAGCTGATTGAGTCTGTGCCACACTTGCTGGTTTGAAGCGGGTGGGGCTCGATGGGGAAAAGGCGACGTCCAATCAAAATCTGATCTGATTTTGTTAAAATGCTGCCAATTACCTGAGGTTCTGACTCTTAAAATGGTCCCAAGATGTTTTAATTATCATCAAATGCTAAGGTTAGAGATAAAAAAAATATATATATATAGTCTTAACTGAAAACAAAAAAGGCTTTCCAGTTAAAATATAAAGTATAAAGGAACAGGAAAGATTTAAAAACACAGACAAGGAAGATACATGAAATAGGGAATTCAAAACCAGGATGTGATCCAAGCCTTCTGTGTTGACCCACCTCATTTTGACCTAAAACGACTGCTTTAAACAACAACAACAACGAAAAGTTGTGCTCTCTCGGAAGAAATGAGGCGTTCGATCATTTTATCCCGCTGCCAATTCTTCCCGGCAAACTTTTGAAACGAGAAAGATCTGAATCGAACGAGCGAATTGATTTCACCAAGGTTCCTTTCTCTCGAGAACAACACACTCACCTCCCCCTTCCCCCGGTCCTCCTCCTGCTTCTCCTCGCAAACAGCCCAAAACCATGAATCAACATATATACAATACAATCGCATTTCTGTGCCTCCTGTTCCTTTTTTTTTTTTTCCTCTCTCATCCATATTTATGCTGGTCTGATTCATACAACGGGATGCAAGTTAAAACCCCAAAAAAAGTCGCTTTCAAAAACCCCTTCTTTATTTATGTTTGCAGGCTCACTTCAGTTTCACTGGGCTTTTTTTTTTTTTTTTTTTTTCCTTCCCCTGTT
>OMLP01006420.1:4009-24238 GCA_900302685.1 Spondyliosoma cantharus | reverse complement strand
ATTTTTTTGGGGGGGGGGGGCCGATTATTTCTTATACAACAGAAAAGGAGAACATTTCAATTTATTTTTCATTTCCTCTAGCGCAGGCACACAGCTTTGATCTCACATACATGTATCTCACAATATCAGGATGTTTGATGTAACGTGATATAATGAGCTCTTGTGAATTAGCTGTTCCAAACTTTGCCTATGGATTCGTGTGCCGAGTCGTTTTGAAGTCTTTCAAATCATCCCTGTACGTTTGCCCATCTGGCTCCCCGTGTCCCTGCTCCTATATATCTGTCTGGCTGCGTAACAAGCCTGCTTTCATGCTGGAGAGGAGAGGGGAGAGTGCTGGTTCTACTCAGCCGACCGTATCCAATCGTGCCGACATACAGTATCAGTCCACGTGTACAGTCTCAGGCACAACCCACAGCTACCTATTATCTTCCCTCTCTCTCCCGCACACCTTCTCTGTATCTCTGCTTTTCGCTCACCAAACTGCTTCTGCGATTTATGTCTCCTTCCTTAAGCCTCTTATGCCTCAGGCGGCAGTGACGGACCTCTCTCTATGTATATCCCGTGAAACTCAGGCACACACACGTGCAACGCAACATGCAAATGCACAGATGTTTAGTTTCAGACAGATGTGAAATATTGTGCTAATTAGGAGGAATATGCAATTTGATCTAGCAGGTGGCTAACCTGATGTATACCGCCTCTTTCCCTTTGCAAAAACAACACAAATACGTATGCATGTACAGTAAGTATGTATGAGTTGCTGCAGTTTTCCTTATTAACAAAGGCGGGATTAATACAGGATGTTAAATATGCATACCGCCTGAGGTTATCTGAGGCGTGTGTGCACTTACATGACAATACGAACTTTGCAGGCTTCATTGCATTTGCAGGTTTGATCAATCGGATTTCCATTCTGGCATTTGGGGCTCATCATATCAGCAGATTGCAGAAATTATGCAGGCAGCCCTTGGGCCACTTTGTGAATTAATGAAATGAGCCTTAGGGAAAAGCACTTTTTTTTTTTAAAATAAAGCCCAAACATGACTGCACAAAAGTTCATCAAAGTTCCCTTCAGATGTGCCTGATGCGTGTGTGAAAATTACCCTGAAAGTATTAAATTACCTCACCTCCTAATAAAAGTCATTAGTTACACTACACTCCCTAAACTGTCGGTTCTGCTTGCATTTATTGGACCAATAAATATTTTAAAACGTAGTTCTCATTACTAGCAGAGGCAGTCTTTGTGATTATTAAAGGCAAAATCGCTTTTTTAATGTTTTTAATAATAACAGAGCCTACAGCAAGGTCCATAACAGGTCACAGAGCTCCCATTGTTCGGGTTCTCCTGCTCTCAAAAGGTAGGAGGTGCCTCGACTTTGTTTTATCAGCTCATCCTTCTGTGATGAAAACTCAAGCAAATTTAATTTTGATCTTTGAAGTGGGAACATCTTCTTGTCCTAACGAACAACAGTAAACTTAAAGGTGCACTGAAGACACGTTTGGCCTGCCGTGAGTTGTATTCAGTTTGTTTTGATTGTTGGGTCAGAATTCAGAGAGTGTCGACATGAATTTAAAGGTCCAGTTGGTAAGAAAGTTGAGCTTTGAGTCTCATTTCCAACTTGTCAAATACCGATGCTTTAGGATTGTAGGTTGGGTCGGCCACCATCTCAGATCGTCAGTATTTTAGTTTTGGATTGCACTCGAAAATCATCTTTCCTACAATTTGAACCTTTAAAATAGGTTAGGAAAAGAAATAATTTTGATAAATAGTATATAATGAAGAGGTTTAAATGACAGTGACTTGACCCTTGAGGTTTCTAAAGTCCAGGATGAAGGATAAGTGCTTGAGGGAACTTTTAAGGTTTCGTAAAACTGATAGAAACCCTAGTGGACCATACTCCAAAAACATTCTTACAAATTGGACCTGTAAAGCTTGGAGGAATCCAGAGATTAATAGTGAGTAAGTTGATTCTAGAGATAGTTGATGATTATATCTCATTCCCAGGTCCTCAGGTACTGACACCCTGGGATGCCAGCCGACCCGACCGACAATCAGTGTCAGTATTTGATGAGTTGCAAATGAGACACGATTATCAACCATCTTTCCCCAGAATCACCTTCCCCACCTTTACTGATTTAGATTATTAATTAATTTGTTGTGGTTCCCCAATGTCAGGCATTTGAAGAACTTCTTCAGAAACCCTGGTCGCAGTATTCTGCCATAAACGCCAAGAATGCTTCTTGTGCTTATGGCAACACATCGCCAAAGAAAGTCACAAGGTGATTTTTTTTCCAGGTGCTGAATAAACCGCTTGTTTTACCCATGAGATCCCTTTGAACAAAACAACTCGTATCACAGGCCAAATGTCAGCCATCAGAAGGTATGAAGTTGATGTGAGAAGCTGTTTGACAATTGCGGTAATATTCCTAAAGGACCATTCTGTCCACACATCGACCACTAAACCTGTTGAAAGCCTGCCAGACAATTGAGGCTTGTGTCACAGGGCAGATTAGTTGCCAGGAGGGGAAAAAGGCTGAGCTCCAAGTGGCAATGCAATCATCAGCAATGATAGAAATAAGGGGGGGTTAACAGCCAGGTCTCCAATCCTGGTTTTCAATCGCGACCTTGCAATCAGAGCTTTGAGGTGTCAGGTGTCTGGAAAGTGATTCCTCAAATGACACTAAAGTGTGCAAATTTACATTTTTAGTGGATGGTATGTTTAAAAGCAACTGCAAAAATATTCATAGACACCCTACAGTAGTGCTCAGACAAACATCGACTCCATTATGACCTGAGTATTGCCTCATAACCTCTGTTCTTCTTTATCCTCCATCACAGAGGTGATTTCTATCCCCGGATTCTGCAAAACCTGGAACATCCCACTGTGACGGAGTAAATCCCATTTGCTGGGATTGTATTCATATTTATGGAAACATAAGAGAAATGGGGGCGGTAAACATAGGTGGAAGATAATGCCCTTATCCCCATTCCGTTTTTCAAAATAGAATGATGCTCCAATGGAAATAATACAGACGCTTTTGACCATTTCTCTGATATTTTTCTATTCCTTCTTATCATCTCTGCACTTCTGAGTCCCGTGTCTAATCTATTAGTCGTATTTTTCCCTCCGTCTGTCACCCTGCCTTTTCTGTTCCTCGATTTTCTTCACCATCCCTCTTCCCTCTTTCCTTGAGCTGCAACCTATGTCTGCATATAGCAAAATCAGCGAATGCGGGTTTCTTCATATGCCAACATCAGCAAGCAGCAGAGAGAATTCTTGGGCAGCAATAAATCCAGGTATGTCACTCAGACAGGATGATTTGCTTCACACCGCCCTACATTTGACTTCCATTCCTTCCCACGCAGTCTTTCTTTCTCAGAACTGGGCATTTTATTCATACATTCGCCAGGATGTGCGAATTGAAAAAAAGAATCCGACATTTCTCATGGTGATAAAAAGATCTTTCAGCCTTCAACTCGCAGTTATTCCACTTTTATCTTCAAGGACCCGAATGGAGAGCTGGAGGATTTTATTTAAAACTATGCCGTGGCAATCGAAATCGAGGCGTATCCATCCACCACGCCAGTCTATACGTCAGCCTTGATGGTTGCTGATGTGTTGATCCGGTGTAAGCGCTTAAGGTGAATAAAACAGAATGAGTAGAGCAGCGCTGACGCTGTTAATGAGTAACTTCAGCTGCTCCGTTTCCAAAGATTGTGGCACTTTCTTCTACCTATTAATAAGGTCATCCATCAAGACGAAAAGGTTCCCGTCAAATAATTATGGTAATAAAGCCAATTAAAATGACCGGCCATTTTTCTGAATACAGACAAGCTAATTAAATATATATTAATGAGAGGCCGCCCCTGCCACTTTGGTGTCGCTCAGCAATGCGTCATTGAGTTTCAAAACAGTGTCCTACAGGTCAACAGATAAAGAACACGTTAGAATGATGAGGTTAATGTCATCGGCATACGTGGCAGCAAAAGGTGGCTAATCGCACTTAGGTTTTAATGTAGCACCTTGGACAGACGTGTCCTTTATGGCTTTCACAGGTACACTTTGTTCTGAGCAGCAGCTCAAGGCAGGTTTAAAGGCTGCCACAGATTCTCAAAGCTCCAGCTGTTTTTTTTCCCCTCACATATTCCGCAAATAGTCTGGAAACGCATCAGTCACAGCAATAATACTCTTGAAATGACCGAGTCAAAGCGTTTTTTTTTCTCTGAGATCAAGAGACTGGATTCAAGCAGAAGTGGGAGAGAGGTTTGTTTAAGATGATCCCTGTGAAATACAAAATATCCTGCCATCAAAACAAACATCATATATTGATCTCGTCAATGGACCGACTGAGCTCAGCTGATTATTTCCACTGGCCCTCTGTAAGCACACTGAGATGGGCGAACCCACGAGTGATGGGAGGCTTCTCGCCTCTGTGGGAGGAGGTGACTCGATTGAGTTCGGCTAAGAGTGATTCAGTAATAAAACCTAAAAGCCTTGGAGGCAGTATCTGATTTCCAGGCACTGCTGAGGGAAGTCTCGTAGGTTGTGGGAGAATGAAGGTCCAGTATTTGTAAGAAGCAGACAGATGAGCAATGCAATGGGTGTGCGCAGAAGTCGTCACAAGGAGACTTACCGACATGAATAATCGTTATATCTACATGAAAAAGAGCTCATTGTATGAAATCCTGAACACTGATGCGCTTTCTTTTGCCACTTTTGAAGATAATTGTCAGTTTCAGGCCATACAATCAAAATAAGCACAACGCAAAAAGAGGATGAGTGTCATGATTTGGCACAGCAGCCTCAAACACCAAGTATTACTGTGGTCCACTGTCAGCAGAGAGAACCTTCCAGTGAAGGTACGTGGGCGGTCTGCCCGTCAGATTTACTAAAACATGAAGCAAAAAAAATGTTTGCTTTTGATGCCACGCTCCTTCCATTCTACGCTCCTTCTCCTCGCGCGCCCCACTCTGAGAAAGCAGCAAACAAAAATAGAAGTAATCCATTTCTTTGTTCAGCCAGTCTCCTCTGCCAGCTGTTCGTGGGATTAATACCATTTATAAACATTTTTAGAGCAAACAAACACACACACACACTAATTAGGATTCTAGTTAACCAGTGTTAGCCAACAGAACAGTTTGTAGTGCGGAGAGGACAGGCACAGATGTGGTGATCAGGTGGAAAATAATACCAGTCTGTCCCAACCAGAAAAAGTGTGTGCAAGCAGCTTAGTACGACCAATATTTATGATTATTGTTAGGAGTAGTCATATTAATCATGATGGCAGCAAAGGAGGACATTTGGTGGCGTAGTATGCAACCGGGTAGTTTTGTTACCTAAACATAACTAAGAGGTTTTGTAGCCTAAACCTAACCACGTTGTTTTGCACCATAGAACTAACAAAGTACTTTTGTTGCCTAAACCTAAACAAGCAATTTTGGTTTCGGAACCTAACCAAGTAGTTTTGTTTGCTAAAAGGGTGTGCTGAATAATACAATGGTGACTGTGGGTTGCAAAGTGGATGCTAACCTGTTGTCACACTGAAAACAGAATCTTCAGTAGCATCTCATTAGTGCACCAACAGTGTGCGTTTGTGCCACTTCTGAATATTCACACCAGGCATGATTAGTGGCATTGTGGGTGATCTTAGCAGTTGCAGATGAAGTGAAAACAAGCAGAATGAGAGTTGATGCTGGGATCAGCTGCGGTTCATCTTCACAGATTTTCGAGGAAAGTAAGTCCCCGGCTGCAACAATCACACAGTTTGTGGCTTCATTAAGGGACTAAGTTGCACTTTGAACTCCTTCTGTCACGAACGCGCCTCAGCTTTTGATATGCTGCACGCTTTCCTTTCCTTCTGTACTCTCCTCCTCAGAGACTAAAGGTTCGTCTGCACTAGCGACCTAAACTTTCCTCTGAGGAAGGGTACTGAATTCAGACTCATTTTTATGGGACAAAGGGTTAGGAGCAGATGACTGGAGCGTGATTTTTCATAAGAGACCTTGTCACTGCATTTTCCCCTGTTGCACTAACACGAAACTTTTTGTTTCTGCTGCCCAGACTCAAAAAGTAGGCAAACAACAGCTCAAGCATAAGTCCTCTACAGAAAGTAAAGATTTACAATGCGGCTGTCTCCTAGCACAAGATATACACAATTGTGTTTCATCCCCAGCTGGGAGCTACTCCCTGTTCTTTGAACAGAGACTGTTATTTGGTCTCAACTGACTAGTCAGACTCACTTTGACAATATGCAATTCTGCCAGTCAGACCAACCCAAAAGCACAAAAGTACATTCTCTAAAAACAATTTGACTGATGCCGCATTCGACTGCAAAAAACTCCACTTGCAAACGTAACTCTAAAGCAGCATTTTCCACAACAACGTACAAACCAAGCACTTTGCCTCACCTTTGCAACAATCTCCAAACAGAAAACGCCTCTCGTGCCAAAAAACGAAGCGAAGCATCAAAACAGATCTCTGAGGTGTGCATGTCTGCCACGCCTGAAAGGGCTGTGATCTTAATTGTCACCTCATGCATGCAGGAGAAAGAGTAAGGACGCTTTTTTTTTTCTGTGGCGAAGCGATCATTGCCGCAGGGATTGAAATGGCACGGCGGTGGGTTGATTATTCTCCTGCCACATACTGCCAGTGGCTGTGACATGGCCATTATCTCAGGCCCACGGATTAATTCAGTCACAAAGGAGAGGTCACTGGCTCCTGCCAGGCCCGAGAGAGGAGGCTCTGGGGATTATGTGAGGGGGAGTGGGGCAAGGCAGAAAACGTCTTCTTCGGGCCTTTCTGCAATGGAATTCAAAGGTTTAAGGTCAACTGTCTTCCTAATTGGGAGGGTACATCCCATGACAGTCCCAGTCTAGACCATTAAAGCTGGAATTCCCTGCTAGATAGAATTCTCTGCACTGTAAACTCAATTATGCTCATTTTTTCTGAACTGGATAACGCTGTGCTGTTGATTCCAGAATGAATTGGATTGGTTTCTAAATCCCAATTACATTGAACATGCGTTGAACGCGCACCAAGAATAGGGCAGACTTTGATGTGTTTGTATAATGAGCTGATGCGGCTGTATGGCTTTAAATTGCATTACATTTGAATTTCATGCGGCTCACATGAAAGTGCAGCCAGGAAATAATGTATAGCACAGCAGTCAGTTTAATATTATATCATTTCATCCTATGTTAATTCCTCCAGTAATGAGTAGCATGTGATTTCCTCTGTAAAGAACAAGGCTAATAATGAGGCTAATTTTTTCATTAGATTCTGCAGACCAAGAAAAGTCGGAGCTAATGCCATTCACTTCTCTGATCTTAAGATCAGTGCTTCAAAGGCTCAACCTGTATTATTCACTCCTCAGCTTGTCCAATTCCTCCCACTCCAGCACACTTTTTGTATTTCTATTTCCCTTTCTACCTATCACCCTTAATTTTACTCACGTCAGAGCCTTTCATCTTTCCCCTTTCTTGCTTCATTGTGCAATGAATTGCCTGTTCACCTTTTCTGATTCCTTTCGGATATCACGTCTGTCTGTTGTTCACTCCCCCCCCTCTCTTCCTCTTCCTCTCTCTGACAGTTTTCGTGGCTTTCCATGCGCCGCTCCTGACAGAAGCTGCCACCAACTGTCACCGAGGCTTGGCCAACCAGGAATTTAGGATGCCAGGACCCGGCGCCATGGAGTCAAATCACGCCAGTATAAATATTACTCAAAACTTTCTCTCCCTCTCTTCCTCCTGACCCCTCCAGGCGCTGTCACACATTATTTCTACATCAGGACTGAGAGGCAATGTCAGTCCAGTCAATAGGCACTGATATCTTTTTGCAAGCAACGCACACATTTTAAAAACGTTTAAACTATTTAGCTTCATGACCCTGCTTTTATGTAGCATGGGATTGTCATCATGACATAATTCTTTTCATGGCCTTTTAACATTCTGTCAGTGCACAAACTGAAATACTCAAATATCATATGACATAACACTTACTCTGAGCTGATACTCTGAAGCTTTAAAAGGTTTAGCCATTACCATGGCAAACAACGTTCAAATCAGTATTCAAATGCTTCGGGTTATTTTTTCTTTTGAAGGGGAAGCGGACGCATCGTTGGCTGCAACGACAAAGAGTCAAAAGACTGATAAAGAGCAAGAAATTGAGCTCCTCTATCCCCCAAAAGCTTTGAATATTTGTGGGTAGCTGTCACTGAAGCTTTGAATCTCCCAAAAACTATTTTGGGGGCTTCAAAGCTTCAGCCCTTTTAAAATGTGCATGAGTGCATGAGCAGTGTGCCGTAGTAGCAGGTCATTTCTGCCAGGTTCAACATCTTGGTTTAGCGTTGTCTAACAAAGTAAAACAGAATATATAAGAAATCAGAAATTTGAATTCATCTCCAGGGGACCTTGAATATCCGTAGAAAATATGAAATCATTGTACAGATATTTGACTCTGAGCCACACATGTCAAACACTTGATGTAGGTAGAAGAAAAGTCTGGTCGCAAATTCCACAACAATTCATTCTATCGTGTAGATATTTTACCTCACTGAACCACAGATGTCAAACTCTTGATGCATTTTTGATGCCGCTAGAAGGAAGGTCAGGGAATCATCAAACCAGAATGAGTCATCCTTTGGGGACCAAGAACATTTTCACATAATTTAACAGCAATTAATATAATAATTGTTGAGATATTTCAGTTGAGACCAAGGTGTTGGACCCTTAGATTGACACTGCCAAACTTAGAGGCTTTCCACTAGCCTGCCTAACAAGTAATCTCTGCAGACAGCCTTCCAAGACCTTTATCAGGGATTGATGCAGGGATCCATTATGTTAATGGATAATTTACAGCCACCATGAAAAATGCTCATGTGACTGTAGCGACTTTGAAGTGCGCCATAAATCAGGTCAGTGGGAGCTGCCACGCTGAACACAGGAACACTCTCGGACATTGCGGTACATTTTTAAAGAGCCCGTAGTGAGCGCGTATCGATTGGTCTTTATTTATTGAAAAGATGGTTTTCTACGCATCTCTCCATACGCCCGAATGGACTTTAATCTGCTGCTAAACATCAACGTGCAATGTGCGTTGATGTTTTATCCGTCAGAGGCAAACAAAAAGGTACGCCGCATTCCAACAGGCTGAACGCTTTCATCTTGACCGGGTGTTTGTGAGATCATCATCGGCCCTCCCTCTGGCTCGACTGGCTCCTCTCGTGGTGTGGCTAAAGGTCAATTCATTACTCAGTCTGATGCTGTATCTTTGAAAACAAACGAAACGAAGATGGTCAGATTTAGTCAAAAGTTAAACAGGAAGCCTATTGATTAATAGTCAAGATGAACGGATGGATGCGTCACTAGATAGGCAGACTGAGGCTCTTGGGCTTTTTAGCTGTCACATGCTGTAAGTAGGTGACAGCTATAATTAATAGGCTGGCAGATCAGTGTAAGGTACAGTATGTGTATTGAATGCCTGCTCCAAATACTGTGGCACTGAGTATCGCAGTAAGCACATTAAAGACAAATCTGTCACCAAGCTCATGGGCGAGTACGCCGGCTCTCTTTCACAGCCATCCCTGGGAGCTGATGGATGATAGCGGGGTGTGTATCTGCATACATAGGCTCGGCTCTGCGTGGCTTTCAATTAAAACTGTCAGGAACATGCACTCAGCGCCCCGCTGAGATAAAGGTAGGCAAACAAATCAATATGCACGGAGGGGAGCGTTCCTCCAAAACTAACATTCCTCCCCAACATGCTTACACACACATACGTGACGCCCACAGGCTCGTGGAAAGCTTCATATTTGTGTACACGTCTATGCTGCAATACGTCACCTCGACGCACACCTTGCCCTACATAAACAGACAGTATAGGCTTACAGTAAAGTCTGACTGTGCACACATTCACACACGTACAGTGCACTACTGTGAGTATCCCTGACTTGGATAATTGTCGCCGCTGTAACTCAAAAGACAACATATCCCCCAGCTTTAGAATTAGCATATTCATTATTTAACTGGGGAGCAGCTGGCTAATTGGCAAATGAAATGCTTTCAATAATGTTCACATGAGAAGCAGAATTTGATTAAACTGAATCTGGGGAAAATACCAAAACGGAAATGAATATAAATGAGCATGTGGAAAAAAATGATAACTTTTGGGACATGAATAAAGTGACAGGCCGTGTCATAAGCGCTGCCATTGTGCAGATGTACCAACTCTGCTGTGTTTGTGTGCAAATATAGTGGCTCAGAGTCAACAGAAACGCATCAAAATGTGGCGACAATAACCGCAATTTTCCATCCGGCACTAACAGTGAAAGAGAAGGATATCACTGCTCAGCTCTGGCGCAGGTACTCCAGTTTTAATGGACTTCCAAAGCCAACTGACTCATGTCAGCTTTCTAAATCAGAAAGGAAGAAGGAAGAGGGGGTCGGATGTGCTCGTAAAAGTGCCCCCACGATTCTCGTCTCCGCTCATTCGAGTTAATGACACACACTCTCTGGCCATATATCAGGGTCTGTTTGATCCTGGTCAAGGATATTAAACTTTGATGGGTTCCCGCATTCACTAGTCCCCTGCTTTCCCTTACAGAGGACAGTGCAGGGTTGATGCGATATGTGAACCTTTATCTGATAGCTGACAGGAAATGACTCATAAATGCAGGGCAAAACGTTGGCACCAAGCTGACACAGCTTCATGTACCCGCAAAAAATGCTTCACATCCATTTGGGCAATTTTTGCTACTTGTGATCCACAACAAAAGGTGACAGGAAAGTCAGCAGGGTAGCGTCGAAAGAGTACCAGTAGAGTGGGAGCAGAGCAGCGGGGCAGTGGTACAGCGGAGGAGGGGGTTGGACACTCTGGCTGGATGTACTGACAGGTCACAGCAACCAAGGCTGGTGGTGGCCGTCACTGCACATCATCTGGCAGCCTGCTAAGAGTATCCCACTAGGATACATGTATACTATAGAGGGCCACTGGTGGCTGCTGTGTCACAGTGACTACTGGCTTGCTGCTGGGTAACATTTTAAAAAGTTGCTGCGCTGCCATCAGGGAACAAGCTTTGACCTGGGGCATCATGAATCAGAAGGTACACAACAGTGCCACACTTTCTGCAAAGTTATGATAAATTGGAAGTGAACATCTTTGCAACTTGGAGTCTGGTCTTGTCTAACTAGACGTCCCCCAGCGCTGAAGAAAGGTCGTTAACTTATCGAGCTTGTGTGATCGCTTAACGTGATCATCCATGTTGGGGTTAGGGAAGCCAACCAATGTCCTTGGCATGTTGAACTTTCTTCATAGTACACGTCTCTGAAAGAGACCAATCCAATCAGGATATAAATGACTCATCACAGTATGAAGGTGATCCCCCAGAACAAACTGTATTGATAATAGCGACCCCTCCCTCTAAGAGGACAAGCGGACCCAAACCATGCCCTGACAGCATCACAGAGCCTCCGTTTCCTATGTTTGTCCACTTATTCATTCAGAGTTTACCTTTAATTTGCCACTGGTCTATCTGTTGCTTATATCACAGCACTCAACAACTGTTGTGGAATCCATTCAAGTGCCTCGTCGAGCTATATGTTCCAAGCGCACTTGAATAAAAGACACTCAGAACACAGTGCTCTAGTGTTACTTCTGTTGTTTATTTTCCCATTTCCCACTCTGCATTTAATTGCACAAGGTGACCAGTGGGTGAGCGTTGAGTTCGCTGACTGTGACGACCCTTTGTGTTGACAACTGAGGCGTGGAGGCTCTTTCCAGACAATAAGTGGCAAAGACCCGTGCTAACATTTAGAGATGGAGTCCTCGTTGGCTTTGCAGAAGATGCAAATGCATCCCTAGTCTCTCCGATGGGTTCACTTGTTTTTTACCCCCCTGCTGTTGGTGTTGTTGTTGTTGCTAATGGTGTTTGTTGTCGGACCACGTGGGAGGGTTGGCATTGCGGGCTCCCACAGCTGCGCCAAAGTGGCCTGGAGACAATGGGCATCCTGGGTGGCTCTGACGCAACACAGCGATTGTTTGAGGAAAGAGCAGACACAAGTCAAGAGAGCACATTGTCTCACATTCATTTCTGATTAGCATTGGAAATGAGCTGCAGCATCAGAGCCTGTGGAGGACTTGTAAGAAGGTGGTAATCGGGAGGCTTTGTTGATAATGTATATATCAGTGGAGCTGGGTGGGTATTTGCATGCAGGACTGTGTTTGTGCACAAGAGCCAGAAAGAAGTCTTGTGCAGTCTTTTACAGGTGCAATTTGCAAGATAATTGATTTTTGAGTCTCATTCCCAGGTCGCCCAGTAATGATGCTTTGGGTTGATGGCCGGCCCGACCTCCTGACCCAAAGGATCGGCATTTGATGACATTGGAATGAGACTCAACAATCAGCTATCTTTCTCCAGAATTGCTTTTTGCTCCTGAGTTGATTATTTACTCTCATTCCCAGGTTGTCAAATACTGAGCCGTTGGGTTGGCGACTGCATGAACCCCTAACCCAAAGCTTCAGTATTTGACGATGAGACTCAACAATCAACTGTCTTTCTCCAGATTTGCTTTGTGCACCTTTAAGGGAATGACCTTTTGTGAAAAGCGTGACTCCAGCAGTTCCTGGCTGTTGACTAGCTATTGTTTACAGCGTAAGGGCAAAAATAACTTCCACCATCAATGAAAAGGAGAGTACAATTTCGCTTTTCCAGTCATCCCTCGTCTCACTTCTCAGTGTTAATGAACTGCGGTTACGCCATCGTTATCAACAGCACAGCCTGTTTAATTATTCATACTGAGCCTGTTCTGTTTAGCTATTGTTGCCTGGAATCCTCCCTCCCTCCTTTTCTTTTTTTTTTTTTTCTTGCTTTTTGAGAGGTTCTGTTTACACGCAGCCTGGAGGTGTGGTGAATGACAGCCTGAACAGCGCAGTTTGGCTGGTTTTGGTTGGGATGTTTGTGCACGGATGTTGTGCATAAGCTCCTTGATCGTCGGGAAACGGAGGAGGAATTTAAGTCCCTGCCTTTTAACAGAGTAAAGCGCTGCTTCTGTCGAGCATAATGATGAATTACAGTGCAGAACACAAGAGTTCAGAAGGTAAGCAGGAGCAGGTTTGGGCCATATCAACTCTGCAAATACTCTGGTAGGTTGTTTGAATATGAAAGGAGCCACAAACTGCTTCTATGAGGGCTGTTGTGCCATGGATATGATTGATGAATAAATAAAGCTGGTTACCACAGGGGAAGCCCAGATTCGCAGCGTTTCACATGCCTCCTTTCATGATCACGTATCTCCAAAAACATTCCAATACATCCTCCTCTTCTTTCTCTCTCATCCCCTCTTTTCCCACCCCCAACTCCTCTTTCAGATTTCTTTTGTTTCCATAGAAACTGGGTCTTGTCCCAAGCATTCTTCTCTCGTGGCAGCTTCCTTCCCCGCTGGAAGAGTATCACTCCTTCCAAACAAGCAGCAGCAGCAGCCTCGCCTGCAGCTTACAATATCTAATGGGAGTTTTCTTACCTCCGAGATCCTTCCGTCAAATGTGAGCAATAGCACGGTGTTCTGTGGCTATGTATAGCTGTACCGCATGTGTACGGCGGCTACTGAAGAGGAGAGTGTCTATGTGTTATGTAAATCAATAAGAAAGAGCTTGTGTGTGATTGCTGAGCCAGTAATGCGGTGGTGGTATTAACGCTGGTTTTAATGTAGTGGATCAATTGCAACCACAATCCGCTGCGGCTTTATTCTGGATGTTGCTCGCAGACGTGGAGAAACTGACAGGAGCGCTGCAAATCAAAACCGCCGCTTAGGATAAGACCAGGCAGGAAATTAGATACAATATGATACTCATCACTCTAAGGCCGAGAGTCAATAAAATGGGTGCTAACAGAGCCGGAAAGAAAGCTACAAGTCAATACGTTCACGGTCTTAATGAGCTAATATCTTTCAGTGATTTTCTTGCATAATTCAGAATTTCAGAACCAACATTTCATGTTTTATGTGGGCCCATGCAAACATCCCAGACTGCTAATTTGGTAAGATTTTCTATTTATCCCATTTAACCTCTAACCATGAATATTCATAATGCTTCATCACAATAAACGTAACTCATTATAAAATCTTTTATAATGACTTATAACGGTCTAGTAGCGAGACATTATAATTTCCGGTCACTCACATTTTTGCAGGGATCATGGTGTATTAAATGTGTCAGTTGTAATACAATGCAATCATTTTTATTTACCACTAATCCTCTGATCCTATTTGGCTTTTATTTCACAGAGTATGGGCCTTGATTTCTATTAGCCATCTAGCTCTGAGAAGATCTATGATTTACTTGAAGCCCATGGATGGGGAAACTCGGATTAATTAAAAAATTCTGATTTACAACGATGGCCCTGTGCCCTTCATCCAAAAAGGGCAACACTGCCAAAGAAAGTTAACGGATGGAATGGAAGATGCGCCTCCACACTAAAATTGATTCAAGACCCTTGTTTGCATGTTTGAAACAAGACACAGATTGGCGCTTCGATGATAATTTTGTGTGCGGTTAGAATAATCAATCTCTGAAATGAGGCCAAAGCAGCCAAGTGCTCAGCACACCACAAATGCGCTGATACTCTCAGCTCACATGGTGAAGAAATCCACAGTTGACGCATAAACTTCAGATTAAACTTTTTACTGCTTTGTTTTTTTTTGTTTTTTTTTTAAACCCTGCTAATACTGGGTCAAGAGTCAGACTGCACTCCAGGTTTCTACATTTCTGGGTTTTTCATGTTGGATCAAGAATGTTTTTGACCTCAGCCTCTGTGACTTGACTCTATGAGCGGGGTCAATTAAGGTGAACGGCAGTTAGAGCAGAGCTAACGCGCCGCAGCCAGACAGCCTGCTGATCTGTGGCCGGAAGGGGCCTTTTAATGGGCAACCCACCTTTCCAGACACACAAAACAAGGTTTGGTCATTCACTGGAGACGGGAATATAATGCCTGAATTTGGCTCCACTTGCCAGAGAGTAAAAGATGCACTGATTTCAGACACTCCAGTAGCATAAAAAGTGAATAAAAAAATGTATTCAGCTTTTTCTTTGCTCAGATTTATAACGCTGAATTAGGGTGACTGTAAATGGTAAGTGGACTGCATTTGTATAGCGCTTTTTTTTATTCCTACCAACCATTTAAAGCGCTTTACAACACGAGTCAGCATTCGGCAGTTGACACACTCATTCATACAGCGGCGGCAGAAGCTGTCATGCAAAGTTGCTACCTGCACATCAGGAGCAATGACTGATGTTATGCACACTCATGCAGCGATGGAACGGCCTCCAGGGACAATTTTAGGTCCAGTATCTTGTTACGTTGTTGTCGTATTTGAAATCGGTCGCTTGTTGAAGGTGTCTGTCTCATCCCCCACGCTCTTGGTCTTGACCTGGTCTCAATACACTCTGGTCTTGGTCATGACTTGGTCTCGGTCTCGTGGCGTAAACAACAACACTGGTATCTTGTCTAAGGACACTTCAGCATGTAGGCTGCCGGGGCCGGGAATCAAACTGCCATTCTACAGATTTGTGACAACGACGTGTTTTCCATTGTGAATGAACAAAGCGAAGCAATGCAAGCAGAGTGAGAGAACGACTTCACCTCGCCCCACTCACAGTTGAGGAACCATTTGATAAGCCTACTGTAATTAAGTTTACAGGATGATTGTTGTGGATTATTTGCTAAGCTGACACTTGTCAAAACAGAGCATGCATGCCTGTTGGCAAGCACGCAGCGGGGATTTAACCAGGTTATTAAAGCTTTAACCCATTTCAATTCAGCTCGTGTTAAATGGATAACAACCGCAGAGCTGGATTTCCATTTCATCCTAATTCACAGGATCATGCCTACGTACTCTATTTCCCCGATGGTTCTCTTTTCACAACATCAATCTACATTGAGCATTTCTCTTTCATCATCTGTTAGTATAATTTCATCTCATACTCGGGGCGTTGAAAGGAATGGGAGGCTGCGTTTCAGTCAGAGAGTGCAAAATGTAGGCTACAAAATGAAGTTTAATGGGGAGGCACGCACATCCACGTAATTAATAGTGATTGCAAAATTAATTACTGCTTGCGAACTCGAACCTATTATTCAGAATGAACCAACACTAATGGAAGGATGCACAGATATCGCGGATAAACACCGAGCAGGGGTGGTTGAATGCCGCTACAATGTCCTATTTGGTCGTGCTGACCGAGATACTTTGTGGTGTGAAAGAGGCCGAAGTTGTTCCAAATTAACATGCTGACCTCTCAGACCTGAAAGTGTGACAGCAGCGATAAGAGCTGGGGCCGTGCAGAGATTGAGGAGGCAATTATATAAAGCCCAACAAACTGCAGGTCGATGATGTTTTAATGGAAGCTGTAATCTGCTTAGGGGGAGATACGCAAGATGGTGTGCCTGGTGTGGATATGATGTGGATATTGTTCTTTTAATTGTATCGTGATTGGACACTTTCACGAGTTCAGGTCCAAAAATTGATCATTTGCATTTGTTGTCTCACCTTTAACCACCGCATTTCTTCTAATCACAGTGCAAAAATAAAGAGGCATTGAAAGGAAATGCCCCGGCCAGGCCAGGGCATCAGGGCAATCCACCATTAACCTGTGAAAGAGAATGAAAAAGTAGTCGCAACTTCAATTAAGCCAACCCTTGTCCAATTGCAGCTAATGATTAACTGTATCCCACCCTCTAGCAGTGTTCAATGGACACGACATAGTTCACAATTCTCTTAATAGCTAATTCAATCAGTCATTTTATGACTCACTGGGGTGAATCTGCACACCCAAAGATGGAGCGAATCGTTCAAGACTTGCATATCACTAATCAGACCATTAAGTCTGAACAACACGGCGGCAGCGACTTGAAAAGACAGGAGTGGTATAATGTGAGGCTGCCGGTGGGATGACTCAACAGAGAGTGAGCCAAAGCCGAGTCTGTTCCACCGCTGCCCTCTGTGAGAAAACAACAAATGTTTGGTTAACGTCTGCACTGTTTGAACAGATGGAGGCGAGCCCTTTCTGCCAATCACCATCGCCTGAAGGTAACCCGCCCTAATGCAGCGCGCCACAGACAGGAAACGATGCCTACATCATGCTCTACCTTCACATACATGACCGCGTGCAGACTGTCACGCCCCTCCTTAGTATTTGCAGCAGCTTGTCTTTGCAATAACTCAAGCTGTAACTCCTCCAGCACTGACCCGAGCAACCCCTGCAACCTTTTCGTCCGCTGCACTCCTCTCATTACGCCGGTTGTTTCCTCGGCAGAGCCCTGGACTCCTTCATTACGGGGCCCCGCCGTGCTCACTGGCAAGCCCCCCAGGGCTCGTTATCGATAGCTCGCCACTGAGCAGCCCAGCCGATTGGAAAGACTTGCTACTGAGGCTCAGTGGACATGCGGGGGCGAGCGGGGAGAATTCATTAGAGCCTAGTGACACCACTAAATCTGATGCGGCAACTGCAACTTATGCTGCAGCCTGATAGGGACAATTTATTGGAGGGGAGTCTCTTTCCCCCCCCCTCCTGTGATGTGGGGATGAGAGGGGCTGTAAACACTGGGTTCTCTCCGCGAAGATAACGGTGGCAGAAGGTTGTCTCGACGCAACGGGAGTGATGTATGCATTGCAAACACAGGAGAGTGGTGTGCTGTTGGGTCTTCCTTCCTCTGTCTGTACTCTCCCTCACGGCCTGATGTCCATATCTGTCAGGCGTTCATCTAAACTGATGTGATCTGCCTCTGCTGTGTGGCTGTGGGTATCTCGGGTAGATTTAACCGTGCAGTCTGTAGGGTTTAGGGGAATTTATTGGCAGAAAAAGAATTACGTTATTCAAGATAATATAATCACCCGATAATGAGGCTTTTATACCCACAGAAGGAGCAGGTTCCCGATCTTTGTACTTCTGCATTTCATGTTTTTAGCAGCCATTGAAGGGCGATGGTGAGACGAGGGGTGCTCAGTTGGTTGCAGTGTGCAACCTCACCGCTAGATGCCACCGAATCTTAGACACTGAACCTATGCTTGCCATCCTTTCCGATTGTTCCCGGGAGACTTCTTTCGTCATTGCCCTCTCACGGGGTCACAATTCTCCCGAAACACCCCGGGACCCCACTTTGCTTCTCAAAAAACCTCAAAATTGTTGGTTGGCAGGAAAGACTAGACCGTTATCACGCAGCAATCGCCCTTCTTTTCTTTCTCACTTCATTCCAAATACACACAGAACTGAAAGTGCAATCATTACCTGCAATCTCAGAGTGGCCACACACACTCTCGGTTTACACTCATACACAACCCCAATGGGCCCTCCAAGTGGCCCTTTAAAACAGGCCACTGAATACTGATTACAGGCTCGGCTCTTGCTAGCTCCTTCATTATCATTAATTAAATTATTTAATTCTTTGTATCCTTTCCCCGCCGTGCCGCTCCTTAAACATTCTGCAAAGCCTTCGGATGTGTTTACCGCTGCGCTCGGGCGGCTGAAACAGTGCACTTGCCTGGGGGACAAAGGGAACAATGTCCCTGTTTAAGGCTGTTCTGCTTGGTGACAGCCCCCTGGCAAGCAGAGGCAGCTTCTCCAGTGGCTGGCCTCGACTGTGTGTGTGCTCGGGCTCAGAGCGACTGTAAGCAGAAGACGACGGAGGAGGAAGAGAAAGAGCCGTCGCCAAGAAACAAAGTAAATGCCACTGGATGTGTGACCCGAGACTGGCGTCTTGGCCCTCATGAGGTTACGGGGAGTCTAAGCACATATTATATCTATGCACACACTCTCACAAACACACGTCTTGCCCTCCTCACCCCAATTTCTGTCGTTGGGCCGCCTCGCCCTGCAAAATCTGGTCCATCGATCTGTCCGGGGCTGACTGGAGTAAATGTACTATTCACAATCTGTCTCCTTGCTCCTAATTTCCATTTGAGCGATTGGCCGGTGTGGCTGGAGCTTCGCCCAGAGGCTGAAGTCCATGGAGAGTGACTCTATTGTCTAGCGCTTTATTTATCCCTCTCTGGGCTGGAAAACTACAGCCCCCCCCGCGGCCAGCCACCACCCTGATGCTGAGCAGCCAGCAGCAGCAGAAGAATGGACACTGCTGAGGAGCAGAGCGAGCTGTCTCCTATAGCTACATCAACCAGAGTCTGTCTCACACAGGCTGGCGGAGCTGTGGCCGGTTCAGCAGTGCCTCGACGGCGCTTGGGCTGTTTTCAGGCTCACTGGCAACCGTTTAAACAGCCGAGATGTTGAAGGGAGCTCTGTAAACAGAAAAGACGTGGCACGGTTCCTTCTTTTCTGACTTGCTTGTGGGTCTTGGATTCAGCGCGGACACCAAAAAGACTTGTTATTGCAGTGTTGTCAGACAAAATTTCAATGTTGCACTTGTTTTGAAACTACAAACACCACCGTGAGCTTGGATGTGCTTCCACTAACAGGAGCTGCTGTTTCAAAGAGGACGAACCACAATGTCAGCAAGTACTTTTTTTTTCCATTTAACACCTCCAGTCTGTATGAAATGAACCCAGCAGAGCAAGTTTCTAAATGATAAATAGTTAAAGTGAAGTTATCATACTATGGATAGACTATCAAGTTGACCTCGGATGAACTTAAGGGGTCAAGGAGGAAAGAATGTACAACCTTGATTCCGGAAAAGTAAGGATGCTGTATAAAGGAAAATAGAAACAGAATGCAATTATTTTTAAATTAATTATATTCCAATCCTTCCTTGTGAAGGGCTGAGCCTTTTGAGGATGCCCCTCATTGATGCCCCTCATTCCCAGTCATGATACCATCCCCTGATGATAACACTTTTTGTGCTTTCCACAACTTTCCTTGTCTTTTGTTGCCCCTGACCCAAATTGTTTCAACCATGTTTCTGGTATCAATTTTAGAAGTGTATATTCACAAAAATCAATTAAGTTGGTGCCGTAAAACCCGAAATATATTGTCACTGTACTGTTTTTAATTGAGTATATGTCAAAAGGATTGGCACAGTTTCCCACTCGGTTGTATTTACGCTATATACAGCGCCTAACTCTCGAAACCCCTAAACCCTAACCCTAATCCTGACCCCAAACTTTTTCTAAATCGGGGTTGTAGTTAATACTCACACAATCACATTAACCCCACATTAAATTATCAGCACCTGCTACCCCACCAACTGAGGTAAAATGGTTTTCATTTCATTGCATCCAAACTAATGTTGAGA